>WTSP01018728.1:0-20862 GCA_025331215.1 Actenoides lindsayi
GTGATCCCTGGAGGGGTTTCCAAGCCGTGGAGCTGTGGTGCTGAGGGCCAGGGCTCAGTGGTGCCCTGGCAGTGCTGGGGGAATGGTTGGGCTGCATGAGCTTAAAGATCTCTTCCAACCTAAATGATTCTATGATCCTAAGATATGATTCTAAGGAAGGATTTCTGACAGAAGTTTTCCCTTCCTAATAACACGAGACTTGCATGACTCGATATCCCTGTCAGGTGGCCATCATCAGCAGTTCTCTCCAAGCCTACTCCCACAGATCACAGCGGACCAACTTCTGTAGCCAACATACCCCCAGAGAGACCATCACGACTCCTTTCCTAATCAGCAAACCTCAACTCCCTGGCCCAAAGGATAGGCTACAACGTGCCAGAGCTTTGGGTCTCCCGCGCAGCTCAGACTCACTGCAGAGAGTTTTTCTCAGCCGCTCTGCCCCGGCAGCTTGTTCACTGAAGGCTGAGGGAATATTGTGCTGCTCTTTTGCCAGCTAGTTGAGGTAACATGCAGCTGTACCTTTTACAGCAAGCCTGGGAGGGAGTCGTTAGCCCGAGGGCTGCCTTCCCACATTCACAGCCCTTTCTCCTAAAGTGCAAACTCAGACAGTTTCTAAGCTGTGATTGGCATATGGGAATATAGAAATCAGCTTCATAAAGGCTCGTGCTAGCTAACACTTCCCACCGGTGAGGAAGATGGATGATATCCTGGAGTGTTAACATGTGGAAAGTGCTAATATTTCATCTGACTGTTCAGTCTGGAGGAAGGTGAGACACAGGCCCAGAGCTTCCACTCGTGGACATCTTGAATAAAGCTCTTCTTAAATTATTTCCATTGGAACTAATTCTCCTGCCCCTTTTGTCAGTGGCCCATCCATCTCAAACCAAAACGTCTGGGTCACAGAATACAAAGTATTCAGAGGGAAAATAGTGTTTCTAGGTTGGAATCAGGCTGAGAACAGCTTAGGAAGTCTCTGATGAAACACTGTTACTGTTGTTTGTGCAGGTAGGAACACGGCAGTGGAGGATGCTTGACAAAAGAGATTTTTCTTCAGAAACCAACAGAATTAGAGCAGACATTAATTTAATCGGACTCTATCGTACCTGACCACCAGCTGGGTTACTTAGTGTGGAGCAATCCTGATTTACATGAGAAGTCCCACACAATCGAACAGTGTGTGTGTCCACCTGCCCTGAAAACACAAAGGAGGAGGGTAATTCCAAAATCTTGCCCTGAAAGGGTTGATTCCTCCATCCTGAACCAAGTTTCAGCTGCATACTAACAATTATAGACCTTAGAACTTCGCCCCGAGCTAATATAAGACGTGAAACAAATTGATAGCAGCAAAAATACAGACACACAATTGATGAGGACCAACTTTTGAGGAAACAGGAAAAAAACCAGACTTCCAGTGGGAGGCTGAAGGTAGAGGTAACATTGGCTCTGTAGCTCAAAAGAATGTTGGCTTGGAAGAAGATGCATAATTATAGAGGGAGAAAGGAGAAAAGTCTGAAAGGAGAGAAGGGATATCAGAAAATAAGGATGATGTGAAAGCAAAGGAAAGGCAGGTTTATGTAAATTCTCAGTGAGAAGAAAAGCCAAGCAACTAGGACTGATTCCTGAGGGAATGAAGAGACAGAAAAGTCAATGCCAGGGACAGCAAAGTGGTATCAGCAGGACTGGAAAGGTCATTCCAGGATGGCAAGAGGCTGGGAGCACTGTTTGGCTAGAGCAGGTGGGACACACACACACCTCTCTGTGGGAAGGCAGCCTTGGCTCCAGCACCTTTGGCATTTTATCACTGTTGGTCTCACGCAGCTCTGCGGGGGATCTGTTTCTGACCCTGAACATCCTCTGCCTTTCCATTACCTTCTCCCACAGCCATTCCCATTCATCTCAATCCCGATATCCAGCCCAGCTATCATTGCAGGGCTTGAGTTCCCCCTGCCTCTTCCGAGGCTGCTGAGCACACTGAATTGTGCTGAACTGTGTAGCAGGTTTATTTTTTATGATGTGGACAAATGCCTGCTAGAGATCGGCGACCAGAACAGCTGCCTTTTGGAGCCAGCACCATTAAAGAACAGCGGTGCTGTTAAACCCTCTCTGGATCTTACTCGATGCTTTGTGAGATTTATTCGCTGACCTTTCCAGGTCCTAAACTCCGAAGGTGGCAGTAGGAGGGGAAGCAAAGGGGAAATCAGCTCTGAAGCGGTTAATTTTACTGGCTCCAAAATTGATAAGCAGTGGGACGTCAGCCTGAAATGAACTTGCCTTGTTCAGTGGGGTTCTAAGACAGCGGAACTCAATCAGCAACGGGCCACATGGTTCAAAGCCGCAATTCATCCCGCCGCGCCTCTGAAAAATGGGAGGTGACAGTTCATTTTGCCAGTGACAGTCTGTCGGTCTCGCTCACTGCTTCTCCCGTCGATTGCACTGCTGAGGTGAAGTGTGAGCTCCGAGACACCCTTGCTTTGTATTCCGCTCAGCTGAACAGGACAATCCGAGGATCAAAGGTGGAAAAAACCTCCCCTAGCCCAACCCTATCCACTTCTATTTCTCCCTTCATACTTTCCAAAGGCTTTCGCAAGCCAGATACCAATAGCCTGGGAAAGCCTTATTCCTCCCATCGGTTTCACCTCACTCTTTTGGGTTAACGCTTGTCCCAAGCATGTGTCTCTTACCATCAAGCCCTCGGTGTGCACAGAGCAATCCACCTGACAGACTGGTAACTCGGGCTCTCTGCTCTGCAGTGCTAAATCTGCTGCACACAACTAAACAGGATAAAATTTCAGGTGACAGGGTTCTCTGAGATGGGCAAGATCCTGGTAGAGTTTCCCTTCGCCGTCCGTGCGCACTGTGGTGGCAGACTGAGCAAGAAAGATAATAGAGATGACAGGCAGAGGGATTTCTGCTCCTGAGCTTTGCCTTTAGCAATTGATTAGTTCCTCTCAAAGAGCACTTGCAGGAATGTACTCAGCAAACACCCTCCCGAGCCCAGCGATGGCACTTTGAGAGCACAGCAGGGTGTAGGGAGAGTAAAGGACCGAAGAATCGGCTGGTACCTGCTGCCAGGGAAGCAGTGGTTAGGACACTGGCTCACGTGCTGAAAATCTTGAGTCAAAGGCATCGTTTCGAGGAATGTCTGCACACCACATTAACCGCCTGGTCAAATACGGGTTCGACTGCTTGGGAAAGCTAATCTGAAATGAGAGGCTATAAAGCTACAGCAGAATGGTGTTTTTGGATGAGCTCTGAATGAACAAGTCCTTTAACTCTTCCAGTATCCATCAAACTTGCTGCTGTTGAGCTGCTCTGTGGAGCTGATCGTGTTCAGGGAATTCCCCTGAATGCACGTGGCTTACTAGAGAGGAGCTTTTAACTTCTTTTCACTGCAAATGCACAAATACACAGGAGAGAGAGCAGTAATTGCTATTTGACTTCCAAAGTCATCTGTGCAAACTGTTGACTCAGAAAATGAAGATCTCCAATGCTATTACAGGCCAGGCTTAAAATATTCTTGGCTTAACTTAATAAGAGGGGAGAAGTTAGTAATTAAAACTTATTAAACACAGTAAACCAGTTTGGCACATGCAGCTGCTTTGATCTTTGAAGATGTGAATTCTTCGGTTCTTATGCATCTTAGAAGCACATAACCTGGGGCTTGCAATGCAAGACAGAACTACAGCCAGAAAACAGAAGGATAAGGAAAAGCATAAAGCTGAGAACTACTGGAAATACTCGACATTCAGCGCAGTCAGTAAGCATCCAGCTCTGCTACATGGCATAAATAGCCAGAAATTCTGTCTCTCCGAGAGTATGAGCTCAGCCCAGACCCTATAAACACTCAGCACATGCCCTTCTGGTTAATCTTCAGTATGAAAGCCCCTGGGTGCATTCCCAGGAAGCTCCTCAGTAGCACGTTTCCGAAGGAACGCTGCGGGGTCGCCCGGCTGGCAGGCAGCGGCGGGACGCGCTGTTCGGCTGTATTGCACTTGGCGGAGACAGGCACCTTACCGTGCAAGACTTGTGCTTCCTGATGGAGCAGGAATGAGAGACCTGATGGATGCGGAGTGCAGGGGACTAAGCTACACCTCCAACCTTCCACCTGCACAGGCAGCCGGCGTGGGGTAGGGAGCGGAAAAAAGGAAGGGTGATGGGCAGCTGGAATGATACCAACGGGCTTTTGCGAAGCCCGCAGCAGTAGAAGGTTGGGCTGTGCTGGATCCCAGGTGGAATTGCTCCGTCTGTGCTTAAAAATGAAGGTGAGATGACAGGTGCTCGAGAGGCCTGGCAATAGGCAGAGCCGTCCTGAAGATAACAGGTTGTCTGTCAATGTGAGGAGCTTATGTACATGTTGGACCACAGAGCTCCCACTAACGGAGAAATTAAACCTGTCTCCACACACCAGTCCCAGTGCTCTGATTACATTTACAGAGGTTGTGACCTGCATCCTGTCACCATGGAAACCTCTCCTGCTGCCGATGTACAGTCAGGTTGTTTCTGTGGGTGGCTGATATTTAAAGGTAGAGGCTACGGCGCTGTAATATCGAAAACCAGGGCACCAAGTTTACGAGCAGCCGAGTGGCAAAATTCATTTCACTCCCTCTGACACCTTGTAATCTTGACTGGCAATTCCAGGAGCCGCTGAGAAGGTGGTAGAGAAAGAAAAGCAGAAAAGAAGAAGAGAAGAAGAAGAAAAGAAGAAAGAGATGGGGGGAAAAAAGAGAATTCACACATCTTTTTCAAGCAATTCTCCTGAATCGAGAAGGGAATTTGGGTATTAAACTCATTATGAAACACAGCACTTTACTGGATCCATCAAAACAGGCTTCCCCTTCCTCTCCCCCTTCCAAATCAGGATTTGCATCCAGCCCACGCCTCCCCTTTGCCCAGCATATTCTTACTCCTAGTCTGCCTTGATGTGAAATGATCTTTTAATTTTCTCCTACATCTCTTCCTTTTCTGTATTTGGAACTGAACGTACCCTTGGTATAATTCTGCCACATTCCCTGAAATCGAGGGTGTTGCTCTGGAGATAAGTGGGGTCCTTAGTCCCTGGCTGTTTGAGAAACTAGACCTGCTCTGGCACTGGGCTGTGTGTCTCAGCAGTTTCATTCCCTTGTTAGTTAATTTGCCACGTGTCCAGAGCCCGTGGATGGAGGTGGAAGCTGCAGCATGCTGCTGTGCAAGGGGAGTCCCCAGTGGCACTGTTACAAATACCAGTATGGTGAAAGAGCATGAGCAGGAGGTCTCTGAGGCTGGGACTCAGCATGGAGATGGCTGACAGTGTAGCTGACTACGATGTCAGCTTCTCACACAGGCGACAGACACTACCTGACAGGCAACTACTTAGCTTCCAATTTTCTCTGGTATAAAACTATTCTGTTAAGCAATGGAAGGCAGTGCAGTGAAGGTAAATAAAACTGACACAGGACCCCAGCGCTGCTCTCTCGCTGCTCTTCTCGCAGATGTGATTCTCTGATCGTTTGGTGGAAGACAGAGGAGAGCTGGGAGCTGGGGACTGGCTGTTGGAGGCAGGATGAAAGGAGATAAACTACAGGAGAAAGACACTTGTGATAAGGGCAGGTGACTGGGAACCAGAGCGGTGCCCCGCAGAATGGGAAGTTCGTGGCTAAAGCATTTGTTGGGATCTCAGATGAGCTTGGTTCAGTTCCAGATTCTTCCATGATTCTCTGTGGGATCTCAGGTGGATCAGTTCAAATGAGCTTCCTCTCCCTGAACATTAGTTTCGGCAAGTTCAGTTTGCAGGTAGTTACCCAGGTTCCCTCCACAGACAGCAGGGAGTAAGAACTGGAGATGTACATTTTCACACATATGGTACAAAAGAAAAGAACCACCGTGTTTACGATCGGACCGGCACAACAGAGCGTGACAGATTTACCCAACCAGAAGAGTGGGACAAAATGTGAACTGTGACAGGGAGGCTTGAAATGAGAGGAATGGACTCAAGAGCTGGAAGCAAGAAACAGAGTGATACAAAGGGTACTTTGTGACGTGTGGAGTCAAGGATGTTTCCAGGGAGCTGGACAGCCTGGGGACCAGTGCAACCAGCTGAATTTTCCTCTAGACTCTCATCCCTGCACCCCTTAAGGTCCTACCTCTTTGTTTCCTGCCTTAGGCATCGACTGTAAGCTCTCTGGGGCATCTCTTAGCCCCACTTGCCTATCCCAGCAGAAATCTGTGTGATGAAAGGACTCAACAAAGCTATCATGGTACAAAGAATAAGAGTTTGCATACCAGCTCAGGAGCCCCTGGAGCCCAGCTCAGTGTAAGATATCCATTGTTTAGGCACCACAAGAGTGATTACTGTGAGTGCTGCAGACAGAGGATGCAGAGCCATGACTAAGAGATCAGTTGGTTCAAGAGGAGGTGAGAAAGAAAAGGCATCAGCTGGAATCCCAGATCAGCTTGCTCTGGGTTGGGGATCTGACCTTTGTAATGCTTTGATTTGAAATTGTAAACCCTTGTAATCCTGGTGGATTACATCTCCATAGCCTTTAATATGTGCATCCCCCAAAGCCATGCAAATGCAGAGTGAGGGAGAATGGGGCAGCCCAGTAGCCCCACAGATATCCTCACCATGAAGAGTACTTCACCACTGCCCTCTCTTTCACCTTGAATAATCTCCCTTTGCTCTGGGGTAGAAGCAGAGAGTGGAGGTTAAAAGTAGGGGGGGTTGCAGAAGTTTAGAGAAGTGGAATACAAAGCAGCAGATAATTACACCAGAGGAGATAAAGGTAGAGAGGGGAAAGAGATTTTCAGACTTAGTGGGATAATCAGGCTCTTCTCTGGTTAAAGATCCACGGTGTGAACAACCACTCCAAAAGGCACACCCCGTTGTTTATACTGACCAGTGACTCAAAAGAAAGTCCAAACCTTTCACACAAGATACCACCATCCCTTTCCAAGCTGAAGCAGAGGCACTGTGCCTGCCTGGATCTGTTTGGAAGCGACAAGGGGATGGAAAAGAGGAAGCCCTGCTGTAGGAGCGAAGCCCTGAAGCTGCATTTAAGAGACCCAGGTTTGACTCCAAACTCTTCTACAGACTTTGACCAAATCCCTGGAGTAAGCTGGATCCAGACACGGAGTGGTAATGTTCATCTAGGTTATCCTGCTGCACTAGAGGCTGATGCTTCTCTGGCCTGGTTGCTGTACTCTGCCATGGAGAACTTGGTTAGCTGCTGTATAATTTCACCCATGAACATTCAGCAGGAAGCGGGGAAGGTCTGCAGGACTTCACTGCTAGAACCATAGCTCTGCACCGGTGTTTATCAGAGCAGGGAATGGTAAGAGCCATGGGTAACAGTGTCAGAAACATGCTCCTCACCCAGGAACACAGGAGACCGCCCACATTTGAGGTGGCAGCAAGCTCTGAGCACAGGTTGCTGGTGATCCAGTTGTAGATTCGCATCATGGTCTGAGAAGCTCAGTTCAATACCAACATCCAGAGTGCTTGTGCTGTGCCTGCGGAGCACCCAGTGCTCGCTGCTTCCCTCCAGCACGGACACCCTCTACAGCCAGCAGAAGAACAAAGCAGCTCTGGAGGATGGTTCAGATTAGAGATGGAGGGAGGCTATGGAAGTGTCACCCTCTGTCTCTCCAGTGCCGATGGACAGAGCCTGGTGTGACACGGCTCCCAGCGCCGGTGCTTTTGTCGTCTGCCTTTTCCTGAGGTAGGAAGCACTGATCAGGGAAACTGTGCTCACTTCTTGTTAAAGCACCATTTCCGCTGTTTGCAATTAGAAAATTTATAAGCTTGGAGTTAATCAGGTGCTTAAGTGCTTCACTGGAAGAAGGCCAGAGTGCCCAGCACTTTTCAGAATTGTACCCTTGGAGGAAACCCACTGCAGTGGGAGTCGCTAGAAAGTGACTCCGGTTTAAACTCTGGAATTGAGCTCTGGGGGGGAAACACAGAGGACATGGGCTCTGCTCTTCGTTTCTTCAGTGCTCAAGGTGTTTAGGCACGACGCTTCCTTTCCTTTAGCCTCGTTTTCCTCTTTCATGAAGCTGGGATTGTTCTTTTGCACTGGAAACATTCTGGAATCTGTGCCCGAAGAGCACAAGAACTCAGAGTTAGTGCCGTTAGTTCAAACGTCTCTGGGGTTTCACCTTGAGAGCAGCTCTGTGATGTTTGAATTCATCCCTCACGTAAGAGTGTTTAAAGCATCTGGCAGAAGGGGGCAACATAATAACAGCTGCACAAATGTTTGGGGTATTTTCCAAGCCAAATTCTTTTGCATCTGCAAGTTTTATGCTTTAATTTCATCATGAATGAACCGTAGTAACACTTTGCATTTATAAACTGTGGCATCATTCATTGGAAGATCTCAAAGCAGTTTACAAACATTCATTGATTGCTTGACAAGCATGAAACGGAAGGGTAACTCTTTTGCAAAATGACAGGAACGAAACAATAAGCTCTTGAATTTAGGGAACACTTCTGCCTTCCAGTTCTTTTAGCAGATAAGATCGCCGACTAACGGTAGTCATTTCTGTGTTTAATTAATAATGTAATGCATCCAATATCCAAGCTCGCAGATAATGGGCTTGTAATACAGCCTAACATGCCTCCCATATCATTAAGTTTAACTGTCACACTAAATACCAGATTGTCACGCAGCCTTGTCAGTTTTTCTTTTCTTCCTTTCTTGTGAGTGCGAAACACAAGCAGCTGTGGGCCAGGAAAAGCTGAAGAGCTGAGATGCTGCAGCGTGGCAGTAAAAAAAAACCCTCGAGAGACAAAACTCCTGGCTTATTCCCCACCACAGCTTGGAAGGAACAGTGAGGCAGGGAAGGAACGTCCGCAGCCAGCCCCTGGTGTTGTGTCCAGCACATTGCAGGGCTGCTTCTGAGACTGGCCGGATTTCTTTTTGCTATTTTTTAAATGCAAAAATAAATGGGTTGTTTGGGTTTTTTTTTTCCCCCCCGAGAAAAGTGTTTGCTCTCTACAGATTTTTTTTTTCCTCCTTCTTCAGTAATGAAATACCCCCCATTACCTGGAATGGAACGTGTTTCAGCTTGTAAGTATTATTACGTTGGACATAATCCCAGTACTCCAGGTAATCGTTTACATGGGCCCTGCACTCTCCTTTCCTCCCCTTTGCTGTTGCTCCAGGATGTGCCGTGGCCCCCCAGGACTCGCTCGCGTTGCCAAGACAGGTCAAGCACCACAGCCTGACAGAAGATCCTGTTTGTACAGCCTGAAACACCCAAACTCAGCAGAGCAGCCCTAGTCCCCTGGCAAAAGACTCCGGATGAATTATTTGGTCTTAAGTCAAACGAGTTTGATTTTTAGATGTCTACCAAAAGAATCAGTTTCTTCAGGAAATTATTTTTGACCAGATCTATTGCTGTGCTGCTCACAGTGCTGAGCTTCCATTCCCCAGGCGCCTGGCTCTCATTTTTCTTCATGAAGATTTATAGTAATTTCTCCCATATCACTGATTTCTTCATAAGAGAAAAGATCACTTCAGGGACCTACCTCTGTCTCCAGCTACCCTGTTTAACACCTCCAAATATTCCTATTTATGAACTAACATCTGGGTCAGTCTACACAGCGTAGTTTGAAAGCCATTAAGACAGATGCCTGCATTTCATTAAGCAAGATTTGATAAGGTGGGTAGGGTTACAGGGCAAGATTACTATGGGAATTCAGTGAGTTTAAACCTTCACTCCAGTTAATAAAATCAAACAATACATCATAAAAGTGTCTGGAAATTGGCTCAATAATTGAAATAGAACTGTGTGATGGATGGAGATTTATGGATGTTAATGCAGAAGCAGGGCTACATTAGAACATCATATCTGAGCCTCGTCTGAATCCAGACCCTCCAGTCCAAATCTGTCTTTTGTGCTGTTTTTCTTTTCCAGAATGAAGAAAACCGCAGGGAATGACTGGTCCAGTTTGAACCTGGAATGTCACTGAACTGCCCATGAAATCTCAGGACCATCAAGGGCAGGGATGTGATCAGTGTTTACACAGACACCTCTGAGCTGGCTTTAAGCTGAGCTGTGGCAGCCTGGCTCTCGGTGCAGCTACTCTGGCACTACCTCAGTGTCTGTGTTCCTGTCCACGGGTGTTGGACACACGCTGCCATCACCTCTTTCTACAGCAGTGTAGATGTACTGTGTTGTTATTATACTGACTCATAAAATCAAGGCCAAATTTAGCCGTTAGACACTCGACATTTTTCCACCTCTCATCTTCATCCTGAAATGAAATATTCAAGGAGCTCTCGTGCCGTGTCCTTTGCGTCCACCAAGAGTCTTCCTCAGGACTAATCTCTCCTTCCTCAATCCACTGCTTCTCACATCATGTGCACTTGTGGCCTAGATCTTTGTTTTCTCTCGGGAGCAGACAGGGAGCTCTCCCTTGTCTGGAGAACTATGGATCCTCCCTCAACTCCATCCTTCTCCCTCAGCCTTGATGGCAGCCCTTGGTCCTAGCTGTTTATAGGAAGTGTCCCCTCTGCAGCCTTAATGAAGTGTGTGGCAGTCCTCCTCATTAAGACTCAGCATTGTCAATAAAAGAGTCATTAAAGTAGTTTGATGAGGATTGGGAGAAAGAGAAGAGGTGCTACAACACATCTACAGGGCAGAGGGCAGCTCCATCACACATTGTAACCAAACAGCAAGGGATCAATATCACCTTTGCATTAACTGAAGCCCATCCGTCAGCCTGAGGAACAGCAGCCTCCACAAGAGCTCAGCTCACTGCTCCTTTCTGGCTTCCTGTCTTTCTAATCTTTCCCTTCTCAGAGCATCCTTCGCTTCCTGATGCTGGCCAGCTTTTGCCAGAGGCTGTAGAAATGCTATCTCAGAGCTGTGTCCTGCTTAGGGTTCCAGTGGTGTCAACCATTCCCCACATCCACCTTCAGGATCACAAGTGTTCTGAGAACATGCTGTTGGGAGATGCCTCTTCCATGATGTCACCTCAGAGACCACCTCTGCCCCGCTTATCACTGTGGGTACTTCCAAGACAGGTCTCCTTGCCACGTGCCGCCTCTGCAAGGGAGATGTAGGAGCGGATGGACTAGAGGAATCCATTCAGTCTGAAGGTGGGAGGATGTTTGTGCCGTATCAAAAAGAAATGTGTGCTCAGTCTCTGACTCTGCCATTCCATTTCTGGGGTGCAGTGCACCAAGTGCTACTGTTGACAGTGGCCTGGATAATCCAAACACTTGCCCAGGCACCAACACTCTTGCTTATTTTTGAGATGTTGTGTTTCTCTCCTACACTTCATCTTATCCAGTCAGACCATAAACCCTTTCAGGGGTTGATGTGTGCTGGTGGAACACTTCAGTGGGGTTGTACTGCACTTAACATGTTGGTGAGATGACAAACAGTTACTATACATTCAGAGGTCCTCTAGTAAATACATCTCAACACACCTGTTTGCTTCTGAGAAGCCTTCTCAGCAGAGAACATGCAGCGTGACTGGAAGGGAAATGAATCCAGAGTCTGGCAGTCTAAGCCGGGAGCAAGGTCCAGTCATTTAGTTTTGCTTTGGGACCAGATCTGTTTACCATCACTCAGAGCTGCTGACATATTTTTGTTTCTCTTTGGCTCCAGAAACTGATGAGTGGTAACCTGCAAGCCCTTGCGTGGCAGAGGTGCAGAATCAAATCACCGAGAGGACCGAAGGCCATTTTGCTCTTAAAAAAAAATTATGAAAGAGGCTTTCTGAGGATTGCAGCCACCCTTTAACAGAGTGACTTCCTCACACAAAAAGATACACGAGCTGTTGGACAATGAAAACGACGTAGGCTTGTAAACTCTGGGATTACAGCGGAGCATTAACATGGCAGAGCTGATTAGGAACCCAGGAGCCATTATTCAAGCAGTCAGGTGCATTACCAGATTGGAAAGTTGCCTTTTTTTTTTTTTTTTCCTGAGTTGTTGGTCACTGTGAGAGGCAGCAAACGATACCCAGTGGCCCAACAATTTGCCCTGGAATGGCAGGAGCTGTGATACAGAAATGGATGGACTGGCATCTGCTCTGAAAAAGCAAGAATTAGAGCTTGCTCTGAATTGGCAGGAGCTACAGTACTGAGAAGAGAGGACGAAAGGGCAAGGCAGTGCACCAGCCCCGGAGAGCCAGCAAGATGGATAAAGGGGCTGGAAATGTACTTTCAGTGCTGCGGCACCAGGCTGGGTGAACAAATAACCTGATCCAGTTTAATGAAGCCTGTGATCCTCCACCTCCTCCGTGGAATGGGTGTCCCAGGGTCAGTGTGTGCCCGCACGAGCATACACACATCCTTATCTTATCTAATTACGAGAAGTTTCAGATTAATTTCAGTGCAGCTGCTTGAAAGGGCTGTTATCAGCCAGGGCTTTGTGGTTTAACCTTGTTACCCTTTTGTTGTTAACCTTTCTGAATGGCAGCGAGGGGAAGGCTGAGATCCTGACGTGCAGGAGGAACAGGGATTGGGGGGTGGGGGCAGATGGGAACTGTCGACCCTGTACCACCTCCTCCCCCCCCCCACCTCACCCCAGTTTTGTGCATTCAGCTCCATTTCAGGCTGTGTGACAGGAGAGCTGGCTGCTTACCTCCAGTGACAGACGCTGGTACCCAGCCACACAGAACAGCCCCTAACAGGGACACGTCTCCTGCCAACCTCTTCAGATCCTTTGATATTTCCGACAGCGCAGTAAAGGACTCTGACTCTCACATTTTTACCTTGCATTGCTCAGCTCCTCTCAGGCTGCCCTGCTTTGTTTCCATAGCTACACCCAATCGCATCTGGCTTCCTGTGAAATTGGATTTCAAAGCGAGACAAGCCTTCAAAGGAATTTGTCCATTTAACAGAATATCATTAGGAAAGAGCCTGTCTGCTGAACTTGGGACGTAAAATGATTAAGGTGGGGCTTTTATCACGTAGGGAGGCAGCTTTACATCTAGAGCCCATAGAGCTTGATGCTACAGAACAACGACGCAGTGAATGTGGCCAGTCACTGCCAGACTCTCCCATCTCCTCCCCAGCTGACCACTAAACTACATTTGTAATCACACATTCAAAAATGAAAGTGGAAAGGAAAAAGGCAAGGGGAAAAAAAAAAGGTCATTTTCCTGGGAATCGGGCTGGAATCAATGTGGCTTGGCTTGGTGCTAAGGCTTTGGGTAACAGCACCTATGTCTCTATGGCAGCTGAGCCTCTGTGCCTCAGTATTCCTCAGTAAAATGTATTTAATGGTAACACCAGCTGCTGCACGGACAACCTGGTCTTAAAATCTTCCTGGACGGCCTGAGGGGAACATTCTAGGTGCTGGGTCCTGGCTGCCAGGATCATGGGATGGGTGTGTGGTGCACCAGGGTGCAGCAGTGCCAGCCTCCACACACCAGGCTGGTTTCAGTGCTCTGGGATAACCTTAAAATCTGTTGCGAGAGACCAAAAATCACAACTGCAATGCATGTCAGAAAGTCGAGCAGAAAAGATGTAGAGCTTTATTGATGCTGTGAATGCTGCAAGAGCAGGAGATCTGTTGGGTGAAATCCCCAAGTGCTCTTAAGCAGTGATCACATCCGAGGCAGCAAAGGATGGCAACCCCCCCAGGAACATCTGCAAAACAAGCCACCACTAGTTGGACCCGAGGAAACAATTCTCCACCACCCTAAATATGGTAAATCTGTTTCGTTCTTGTGCAAGACCCACAGACCAGGTGTTTTCTAGTTCACTTTTTACAACCCTGTGCTTTCAGATGGTTGTGTGAGCTACGGCAATGCTGAGAACACACGAGATGACCCTTTTCTTTGCAGTTGCATGAACACTCCTTCCTCTGAGATTTGCATTGATCAGGTTTTATTGATCTTTCTGGCATATCTGAACGCAGTTTCTTCCATCTAAGGGACCTAGTTCATTCCTTTCGAAACTCATTTTTAAAGTCAGCCAGTCTCGGCAAGCAGCTGCTTTTTATTTGTTGTCTGTGACGAACTGACCAGGATTTCTACACAGACGCGTTTCAATATTTATCCCTAAACACCTTCGGGTGAGAACACTTCTACAGCTCCACCTACCACCCCCTCCCCACCCCCTGCACACGCTGCCATAGAGTCGGGCCCACTGGAACGTGTCGGGAGCCTCAGGCAGCTAACGCAGCTTCGCCTTTCGCTCCCGTAGGAGAGTCTTGATTTTCTAAAGCCTGACTCATGAAACCCTACCTTGACTGGGAGAAGACGCTGGTGAGGTGTGTGCTTTCTAGCAAGGCAATCTCCCCTGTGAGGCCCTCCGAACCGCAGCGACGCTTCCTGCATCTGCCAAAGAGCTGTTTCTTGTACGCTTCCTAAAACCAAGACTACGCTGCCGTGGTGTTTTGGTTTAAAGGGGGGTGAGTTTACAGGGGGAAGGACAGAAACTGAGGGAATTCACTCAGTGCAGGAAACCTGCAAGGTCTGGATTGGTGATGTCAGCCGTGCAATCTGTCTCTGGGTTGTTCTGAAGTGACACGCGTGTGCAGAGTACGGCCAAAGGGCGAATCCGAACAGTGGTGTGTTTCTTTTCCCAGATCCCAGAGAGCAACGGAGTCTCCCTAAGCAGGAGAGAAAATACACTGCTCTTCTTTGTGACCAAGCCCCAGATGGCTGCTGCCACTTCAGCATTACCACATGGAGAGACTCCACCCAGAAAACAAGTAAATCAGCTGCACAATGCATGGGCATCGTATCTCCACTTCTCCTTTAAAGCCCTCCCTTCCTGACAAGTGTTATTTGTGTGTGAATTACTGAGGTGGTGTCCCCATGTGCAAAAGTGCCTATTTCAACCAAAAAGTCCCCAAAGAACTTTGCAGTTGCTTTGGGGAATTTCCCCGCTGGAGGAAGCGCACTGGAATTGCAGGCACAGACCTGAAACCAAAGCACAAAGCACTCGGCCTCATGTTATGCCTGTTCTTCTCTGATTTCTACTGGCACCTAAAGCACAACAGAGTCTCTTCCCTTATTTCACCTGCTTGTCTGAGAAAGTGGGTCACAAAGCATGTTAGAAGCTGACAGCCCATGGAGGAGCATCTCATACATTTCCACCTCTTCCATATCCGAGCCTTTGCCAGTACAGCTCTTATATCACCTGTGAGACGAGCTTGAAACACACAGATTGCCTTGACTGGACCAAGCAAGAAGCTCGGGGCAAATCCGGAATCTGCTCTCGGTTTCCTTTAGCCAAGACCAACAACTAAACCTTTATTCCATCCAAGAGATGCATCCAGAGAGCTGTAAGTGTCCAATTCTGCAATTATTTGGAAATATTCACTGCCTCGTGACACAGCATCATCCAGACTAGTGCTGTGTTTGTGCAGCTCACCCTTTGCAAGCTGGGAGCCCAACACAGACTTTTTTTTCCTTTTCCATTCCAGATTTTGCATTGCCAGCTTGCGATCACTACTGTGGTGGGCTGGCTTGCCCAGAGCGGGACAGCAAAGCGGCAGGAGAGGCAGTTTTGGGGGGACCTGCTCGAAGGGTTCAGAACCTTGTCACATTAGGACACACCTTAGTACATGGCCCTGGCTCTGCGCTGCCAGGAGCTGCATTGTGCCCCTGCTGAAAGCGGCAGGCACGAGCTTTTGTGAAGCTCTGTGATGATGGGACTGGAGGGAATGGATTAGAACTGGGGGGAATGAATTAAAACTAGAGATAGGTCGATTCAGATTAGACATTAGGAAGAATTTCTTCCCCATGAGGGTGGTGAGACACTGGTACAGGTTGCCCAGAGAGGTGGTGGAAGCCCCATCCCTGGAAGTTTTTAAGGCCAGGCTGGATGGGGCTCTGAGCAACTTGATCTAGTGGGAGGTGTCCCTGCCCATGGCAGGAGGGTTGGAACTAGATTAACTTTGAGATCCCTTCCAATCGTGACAATTCTATGATTCTATGACAGGACATATGGCCATAAAGCATTTTTACACTTAGTAAAAGAAAACAGGAATTGCCCCTCTGCATCCCAGGTATCTCCCAACCCATGCAAGAATCCCACAGTGGTAAAACAAGGAAACACAAACATTAGATAGGATGAAACCATATTGCAGAGAAGCTCCCCAGATTGTTTTGGGTGTACGTTTTAGGATCTGAATGCTCATGAGCCTGAGGGTGCAAACATGGTCAAAGTTACCAAGGTATGTGAGATCAATAGGAACCAGCTGAGCCCTGGAGATTGTCTGTACACAAGCTCTGAGCCCACAGCATGTGCAAAATAATGCAGGTCTCATTTAGTCCTCTTGCATTGCAAGCTAATGACTTGTGTTTGCTACATGGTATGTGTGTGGACAAAGAGACCACAGCTCTGCTTGCATGGAAGGGCTTGCTGAACTAGGAGGATCTGACCATGACCCTGCCTTAACATACTCAACAGAAAAAACTATGATGTTCAGCAGACTACATGTCCAGAAATAGCTATGTGTCAGGTGGCTCAGGGGAGTAGAAAAAATGGAGAAATAGACAGCACATACTTCAACAAGTCAATGTGTTACATCAACAAATATGCCTATGGAAAGGAGACATGCACACACAAAAAGAACAGTACCATATTCCTCTAGCTTAATGATTTCATTACCCTTTTGTACAGGTGGAATGCTGAAGAACAAAGTTATTTAACCAGGAAATCAGCAGAAGAATCAACCGGTATTGCATATTGCGGGGCTTTCCACTGGGCCTTGCTTACTGTATGCAGTGGCTAATTCATAAGCATTAGCAGCTCTTCAGACACCAGCAGCTCATCTCAGCCCTGCAATGAACACAAACAAACATTAAAAAGGCATGCAACAGCAGCAGCAAGAACAAATATTAATGAGTGGGAATGAGTATCATCTGTATGTAGAGAAACTGGAAATATGCTAGAAGCAGAGACCAAAACGTGACAGTAAAACACCTGTAAGGGTGTGCAAACGGTGGCCTGTGCAGCTAACAGGCTTTATGTTTTCTAGGCATTACACCTTTGTGGGAATAAGCACTTCTCTTGCTGACAGAGTTCAGCACCCAATTTTGCTTTGAGAAATCATATTGTACTGCAAAAGAGAAAAAGTATGCACATGATTGTACAAAGTGTTTGTGCTTCCTCTTACAGGAATTCTATCTTGTGGGTTTCTTTCTTGTTTTGCTGTTTTCCTGTGTATCAGAAAGGCACTTTTGACTGACAGCATACAGGCTTGGAAAGGGCTTAATGCAAGGCACATACCCAGGAATATTTTTCAAGATCACTGACAACCTTCTTCAAGTTCTGTCCCATGACAAATATGTCCACTGTAGCGACTTTTTTCTATAGTTCCTTCTTCTTGTTTCCTTGGGTGTGACTGCCCCTCCTGAGCCTTTCCTATTCTAGCACTCTAAGTGATAGTAAATTGGCACAGCTTACCTGTCTTCTGAACCTTTGCTTGTTGCTTTGCAGCTGAATTACCCTCATATGCAGGTCTTATGCTATGCTACATCCTGCATCTGAAAGCACAACTTGGCATCTACAAGATCTGCAGGGGATGAAGATGTACCTCCTACACCTCAATGTACTCACAGACATATCCAGAGCCCTCTTCAAATCAGAGCCCAAGCATTATCTGTAAGGGGGGAATAAGGAGTGCCACACACCTGGAAGTGAATTTTCTGACTTGTAAATCCATAATCCATAGCAGATTTTCTAGGACTATGCTGTTGTGAAATTCTGTTTGCTTCATGAATATGCATGTCACCACCTCTCGCTGTCAGTTTTGGACTACAGCTGTGTAGCTTCTGCTTTTCTGACTTTTCTTTCTAGAGCTGGTTCTTACTTCCTTCTCTGCCTATATTGTATCTGCATTATAATCCCTTCATTCTGTCTGTCTGCTGGCTCCACAGTAGCAGCTCTTTCTACAAAATCAGTGACATCACCGTTCTTCAGTTTTGAGTCAGCTGTATATATGCCTCATGAAGACTTTTCTGTCCACAACATACTGGAGGGCTCATCTCTTAGGTTCGTTATGAGAGTTTGATGTGCTCTGTCACCTTGAAGTTCATTGTGTTTTTCTTTTAGCATACAAATAGAAATATTTAGCTGCAAAATTATTAAGTTTTCTTACACGCAAAAAAAGATTGGTTAAAAATAAACAAGATACTCCCGGGAGTTTTCAAAAGAAATAGGGTAACTTTGCGCAGTGGAAGATAAGTTTCCACTCCTTACTTACATGCTTCATTCAGACCTAATTGTGATTTTAAATTCCAGAATACATTTTCCAAACACAAACACAGATTTATAATAAAACACAAACACAGATTTATAATAAAACTTCTGATCTACAAAGTTGTATTGCAAAGGACACATCAGTTCAGGGACAGAGAAAGCTTTTGCAGCCTGGATTTTAGCCAGATTTTAGGTATGTGTGTTTGTACAAGCACATATTTATGCATATGTGTGAAAATCTTTCAGCAAGACTGCTATCCTTATCCCAACTATGTGCCATTTGTAAATCACTATAATACAGTGATCTTGTCAGGCATTTCATGAATATAGAGTTGAGTGGTTTTTAACGGGTTATCTTTTATTCTCCTACTCTCACCACACAATGCACAGAAATGGCTTGATTTACAGGCTAAACTTTTCTAGAGAAGAATTAATCTTTCAACTCTGAACTGTTCTGCTTGATGCAATGCAATACTCCAAACTCCTTTTTCTTTCTCAGAAATTGTCACTGGCTGGAGAGCAAGCAAGACAGAGAAAACATCTTTTGCTGATACTGCCTCTGAAGAAATAATGAATACACCTTTGAAAATCTTCCTCTGATTTTGACTTCTAGCAAAAAAAGACTCTCTTCCTTTCTGCTCTCCTACTCCCAAAGGCTGGCAAGCAAAAAGCTGCATGACTGTGGAAGGTATTTGAACATGACAGAGTAAAAAGTGCCTGTTTAAGCTAATCACTATCTATGTCAAATACTATGCAGAAAATCATCCTGAAAAATGGTTCCTTTAGAATATACACTGTGTTCTACTGTTTTAAAAACAGGTCACAAATCCCTGTTTAGCATCTATGAATGTTAATTTTGCTATAATGACAGGTTAATTGCATGAGGCATTATGTCAAACTGTGGTCACTGTGTGATCTAAGACCTCTGTACACAAGACTGTTATTTTCAGATTGTCTTGGAAGATATTATTTAGCAAATATGATGCAGACACATGATGTCATTGCTATTGTGAACAACTATGGATTAGATCACTGAATCCACAGACTGGGGAAAAACAGAATTTGGTGTAGCTACTTGAGGAGAGTTTCTCCACCTTACTTTCATTAAAACTGATGTTCGTCCCTGTTGTTCTTTGCACCTATTTAGAGACAGAAGCTTCAATGAGAACCATGTTGCAGCATGCTTCATCTTCTGCGTGGGCAGCATCCCCAAAGGACTGCTTTTACAGCTAAGTGCAAAAGTCTGTGTGGTGTCTCATTGTACTAAAACAGACCTGCTGAATGATAGCGTCTCAGACTGCTTCTCCCTTACTTGTCTGGGCTTGATTTCCTACATATCCCTATGCATTGTTTGTGTCAGGTGAGATATTGGTATTGCAAAGGCATCACAGCAGTTTACTTCAGTCTATGACAACACCTACTGCTTTTGAAGCACTGAAGTCTCTTTCTTGTTCCTACAAGGCAGTGTAGTAGCTCAAACATGGTGTCAACATCAAGGTTCAGGAAAACATGCAGAGGAGAGAGGAGATCCTCCTGACTTTTCATTTTTCACTGTGATTTTGTTTCTCTTTTGTTTCTACTGAATATTCAGTCCATACTGACATAAAGAAGGCACAATATCTAAAAAATGTAGCTGCAACCTGTGAAAACAGTTCTGTGAGAGTTCTTCAGAGCTAATACTCACATCTAACAGAGTCAGTCAATAGAACGCTCTGGGAAATTGTACTTGGGGACAGTGGAGCAGAACAGAGCTGGCAGATCTTTAAGGATACTTTCCATTGAGTGCAAGAGCTCTCGATTCTCAGGTGTAAGAAATCAAGCAAGGAAGGGAGGAGACCAGCATGGCTGAGTTGAGCCCTGCTGGTCAAAATGAAAAGGCAAGAAGGAACTGCACAGGCAGCGAAAGCTGGGAGAGGCATTGTGAAAGAGTATAGAGACAGTGCCCAGTTGTGTGTGGATGGGGTCAGGAAGACCAGGGCATGACTGGAACTGAACTTTGCAAGGGATGTGAAAAATAACAAGAAAGGCTTCTGCAGGTATGTCAATGAGAAAACAAGGTTAAACAAAATGTATCCCACCAATGAGCAAGACTCACAACCTACTAACAACAGATGAGCAAATGGCTGAGGTTCTCAACAACTCTTTTGCCTTGGTCTTCACTGGCAACCAGGGAACCAGGGGCACAAAGTCCCTCTCATTGCAAGTGAAGACAACCTTTATGACTACCAGAGGAACCTGAACATATAAAAGTCTATGGGACCTGGGCTGGAGATATATGGATTTGATGGGTGAACTGTTCAGTGGATAAGGATTTGTCTGGATGGTTGCGTCTAGAGGGTAGTGGTCAATGGCTCAATGTCCAGATGAAAATTGGTGATGAGTGGTGTACCTCAGGGATCCATACTGGGGCCAGTGTTGTTTAATATCTTCATCAATGATCTAGACAGTGGGATTGAGTGCACCATTAGTAAGTTTGCAGATGACACTCAGATGAATGGTGTGGTTGATATGCCAGAGGTGCAAGATGTCATCCATAGGGAACTGGACAAGCTGGAGAATTGGGTCCAGGTGAAACTCATGAGGTTATAGCAGCCTTCCAGTACCTGAAGGGAATCTACAAGAAAGTGGGGGAGGGATTGTTTACAAGGGCATGTAGTGATAGGATGAGGGATAATGGTAGATTTTGATTGCACATTAGAAAGAAATTATT
>WTSP01018728.1:34073-44474 GCA_025331215.1 Actenoides lindsayi
TTGGTAGGTTTTTTTTGTTTGGATTTTTTTTGGTAGTTTTTTTTTAATTGGGTTTTTTTGATTGTTTGGGGTTTTTTTTCCATTTTATTTTTTTGGAGTGTTGTTGGGGGTTTTTTTTGAGCAGGACCTGCTTAGGGCTAGGACTGGGGAGCACTGGTTTGGGCACACGTGAGCGCGCAGGGCAGCTGGTGTTAATGGAGATCTAAAGCCTCTCACCACCCCGCACAAGTCCATCTGCGCCCGGGTGTGGGGGAGCAGAAGCATTCCTTCAGTTTTCAGCAGTCAAGTTCAATACTGCCCGTGGTGATTATTTCTTTTTAAAGTCTGCTAAAGTTTCTGTCAGGATGTTCCCAATTTATTCTGTAATCTCGGTAGGGGATTTTTTTTTTTTTTCTCGTTGTTTCTTTTTTTTTTTTCTTCGTTTTTAGGACTGCTGAGGAAGGAATTCTGTGTTAACGTACACGTGGCAGGGGCACAAATTCACTTCAGCTGTTATCACCTTCTACCTGCTTTTATACCTGGGGTGAACGTGCCCATTCCCTCTGCCCGTAATGCAGCTTGGTGCCTTCTGGCTTAGGCTCCTTTCAGTCATATGCATCATTTTCCAGTCCAGCTGATAAAATTACCACCCCCCCCCTGTTTTTCCCCCTCTCCATTTCCTTGGGAATGCATTGTTAATCTGAAACCTGAGGACTGTAAATGATTGAAATTGTGTAACCAGAGTCTTTGCATAGCTGCTGCTGCTGCTTCTGTAACCCTGAACCGAGAAATGCATTTGAAGTGGTTTGTAACCGACTTTGCTAATGGTGAGCTCCCCAATCCCATTTTCATCTCTCTCCTTTTTTTTTTTTTTTCCTGCTTGAAATCTTGTACAGCATTGATTTTTAAAAGTTGTTTTGTTTCCAACCCCCCCCCCCCCCCAGCATTAAAACCCAATGACTACTGTGCGCCGAACAAATTAGGCTGTCTTGAAATACCTAATTTAATAACATCTGTGGTGATATCAGTGTTCTTAATTGGACAGGAAAATACAGGAAATTTGATTGAAACCTGACTTTATTTTATGGTTCCTGCTGAAATTGAGTCTGAGAGGAAAGTGGGGTTTAGACTTTTATAGACTTTAGAGCTGCAGAGAGACCATTATAACCATCAAGTTTGACCCCCTGCATCATATAGACCGTAAGATTTCAGACAGCAATTTTCACTTCCAGCCCCAAATGGGTCTGGTTTGACTCCAGCTCAGGGGTCTGCTGTAAGCAGTGGATGCTGGTCAGCAAACTGGAGCTGTGGATGGCAGGAGGAGGGGGTGTTAATCACGTATTTTACCGGATTTCTTTGTGTTGATGGGATTTGTGACCCCTCCGTACAACAGAGGACGAGAGGCCTGGGGTAGATCTGCTGCTGGAGTTCTGTGTGGAGATCAGAAATGTAGGAATAAAACAAAATTATCTTGGTGGTCCAAGAGAGAACGAACCCTGAGCTCATGCTGAGGGGCAAATCTAGACCTAGTGGAGTAGGAATAATACTGACCTGGGGGCAATTGCGTATTCTTGGGCTGAATCTGCCCTTCCTTTTGGAACAAGAAGGGCCATTTCTGGGTTTCCCTGGTTTAAACGTTGCTGTTGAGGTCAGGAAATAGGAGTGTTGAAGTAACTTCTCTACTGGTAGATCTGCTTGCTCCGACCTGGCAGCATCGCTTACTTTACTTTTGAGTAAAAGACCCGTGGAAAGCAAAGGTGAATCCATCATACAGCACAGCTTGGAAGGGGAGGACTTTGAGAACTTTTCAGGTGCCCAATGGATGCTCTTGGATTACTTCTGGTCTTGCTTCTGTTATAAACCAGTTTAAGGTGTGTCGGAGAAGTATCTTTCCCATCTGAAGACCCAAGTCCTGGCTCTGTGGGAGGCAGCAGAAGGCTCTGGGTCTTACAGACCACAAGCTCTGACTGAAGCCTGTAAGGACAGTGGGTTCCTGTTGGGAACAAGGCTTTTTGGCAGACCTGCCTTCTCTGGGACTCCCCTTTCCAATGTGACAACGGCATTTTCTTCTCGTGGCGAGTCCCCTTTGGGGTCTGCTCACTCAGCTAGCTGAGTTGCTCTTTTGATGGGGTCTGGCTGGAGACTCTGCTACCCGGAGGCTGAATTAGAACTGGGATCTGTGTGTTTTTTTCAGGAGCAAAGAACATAAACACTCCCAGAAAAGAGAGCCCCTCTGATGTTCGCTTGTCGAGTGCGTAACCCTAAAGGCGACACGATCATGAGAAACAGTTTGTGTTTTGAACAGAACAAATCTGGGGCTTCTTCCTGTCTGGCCCGAAATATGCACCGATGAGGTGAGAGAGGTGGGTGGTTCCTCGAGAACCACGCAGGGGAAATACTTTTAGGATGTCTTTTGTTACAGTACTGGCAGCTCAACACTCGCTCTTTGGCTTTGTAATGGAAATTGGATTTTTTGGGGGGGTTAGTGCCTCGCTTTACACGTTGCATCAAAAAAATCTCAAGAGATTCCTTGTTTTGCTGAAGCCAGTAAATCATTTGACAGGAGCCTGCCTTGTCTCCTTCCACTTTCTTAAGGTCTGATGTAAATTGGACCTTCCTCGTTGGCTGAAAACTTCGATGCTCTGCTTTGCCTTGAAGTGGTTTCTGTTCTTGGGGGATTCCACCTGCAGCTGGGGGATAGGAGCTTTTATAATCAAGTGCTTAAAAAGAGCAGTTAAGACATGACCAAATATTTCACCTATTTCCAAACTTTCCCACTAAGAAAATGAATGAGAAGCTTTTTTTTCTTTACTCTTGTGAGATCAAAAAATGGCTTATTAAGGATGACAATGCCAAACCTGATCCCAAGCCAAATAAGCTCCAAAATAAAGATGTAGTTGCATAAGGACTCTAACTTTCAGGGTAACCCCCCTGAAGAACAAAAGGCTGTGTAATTGTGGGTGTGTTAAAGGCAGCGAGTGCTGGTCAGTGAGCACACTCAACTGGGAACAAAAACCAGAATTGACCTCAAGCTCCCTACTTTGGACAGTGGCCCAAGATGATGAACCTCCTTCTGCTGCCTGGGTTCCTCTTCCTCTGCTGCACAGAAATACACTTTATTCGGGACCTTTAAACATGCCCCTGACTTAGGTGCTCTAGATCTATATGAACAAGTCCTATCTGCTACCCAGGCTGTTGCAAAGAAGAGGGAGTTTCTCCCAAATCGTTGCATTTCTTGGGTGATGCCAGAAAACCAACAAACCCCACTATTCCCATTGCCTCTGAAGACTGTGGAAATGTAACTTGCTGATGAAGTAAGGCTGAAGTTACCTGTAGGAAAGGGGGGGAAACAAGTGCTAAAAGTCATCTGCCTTAAAAACACAGGGTTTCTTTCTTACCCTGATAAGTGAACATACTGTGGCATCGATGTGGGTGCCTTTTTAAGCTCTCAAGATAAGTAATTTATTCAAGATTTTCACGCAGTCCATGGCAGATGAAGGAATTAGATCATTACTCTTTCATCTTCCACAAGAACATAACCCTCTTTCCACCCCAACTCCCGATTAAATTTTAAACTAACTTACTTTCTCTGCTTAAGCCTTTCCAGAGTGAAAATGATCAAAGCAGGAGATTAAAGACACATCCTGATCTGATGAGATTAGAATTTTTGACTCTTTCCTTATGCTTTAAAAAAACCAAAACAACCCAAACCAAAAAACCACCATCTTTTTGGTATTTCCCCCCCCCCCCAGCTTAAATTTGATCAGAGCGAAGCTAACATGGGCTTGCTGGTCCAGTAGGAAATGGAACTCAATTTTACATTTTTTTTTTTTAAACCATTTTACTGTATTAAAAATGACAGAGGTTAGAAACAAAGCTCTTATACTTTTATTGAACTGGAATTAGAAGTGACAGAAAATCATTTTGGTCCTAGTGCAGTAAATGTTATCACTAAAACATGTTCAGGGGAGATTAGGACAGTCTCCCAAGCACAAGAGACAAAAGTTCACAAACCAAGAAGTGATTTTTTGCTGTCCTTGTCTCGCAGGCGTTGTCTGTTCAGGAGACAAAAGTATTTCACCTCTCGGGGGTGCTGGACTTGGGGGGTTCAAGGGAATGCAGGTACCTCAAGCAGGGGCTGAGCCCAAGGAGGAGAAGTTTCTCCACTCAAATGTTGAGTAAGGTTTGAATTCTCCCAGTAAATGTTGAGTAACAGTTAATGCTGATTGGAAACAAAAGGAAGGAGCTGCGGTTACTGTTCCCCTGACCTTAAGCAGGTCACTTCTCTGGGCTTGAGAGATAAGATGTAGCTGCCATGGGTTGGGTAGGAAAGAGCTTGTTGTAAGAATGGGAGACCACTGACAAGAGCATCCAAAGGCCCAGAGAAATGTGCAGAAATTGCCTCTCTGGCTATGAAGCCCAGTGGTTTGGCTTTTTCTCTCGGCAAAGTTTCTTCCGTCTGTGCACGTTTCTTTATTTTCTGTTATTTTTGTCCAAAGCAAACAAGGCAAACAAATATTATGCCCTTAATCAGAATTCTGTTGTTGTTTTCTAATTAATCTGTGTCAGTAGCTTGAATGTTTGTGTTAAATCATTTTCTTCATGAAAGCTTTTAATGAGGAAACAAATTGATTGGATTTTTACGTACTGGATCCTTGCCACTAACGCCAACCCTTCCTCGCACATCTTGCCTCTGAATGGGTCGCTCTGGCTTATCCCCAGTCCTTGAGCTGTCTCCAAAACTCTCCAGTGCTGTTCCCTCACTAAAGTGATCTGAGATGACAACCAAGATGGGCTCAAAGCGTGAGAGATGAAGAAATCGCGGAGGGTTACTGTTGGCACGGCCAGAACAGAGTGGTTCCAACATCACAGGGTCTGGGATGCTGCGGCTGGGAGAGAAGGTGTGAGGTTAAGAAAAGTCACACAGTAGAACTGTTGGAAGGGACCTCTAAAGGCCTTTAATTAAGGCTACAAAGCAAAAGGTCAGGTAAACCTTTGCATTTGGAGAAAGACCTTTCCTGGTGAAAGGAAGAAAGATGGGAACCTTTCACACTCCTCAAGGGGAGGAGGGGTGAAGGAGGTTCCTCAGGTAGCAGAGGATGTCACAGGGGCCAGCTGGCATCTGTAGGAATTGTAATTCTTCTGGAAGCTTCTTGAGCAAAATGCTTGTTGACCATTTGCTTGGGTTCCTGGCAGCGTTTCTGGCGCAATTCTCCCATCTGTCACTTATTCATCAGGCTGGAACAAATCATTAAGAAAATAATGTATGCTTATGTCTGTCTTTTTTTTTTTTGGTCTTTTAGGTACCACTTGGAATTGCTGCCCCGAGGTGAGTACAAGGCAGGGGAGGGAGGGGTGAGTTCTCACTGCTGTGAGCCTGGGGAGTAGGGAAGGGCTGGATGCCTGTCGTGTTTTCTATGTGAAGTCAACAAGAAGAACTTAAACTGAGTCTCCAGCCACGAGTGGCTGTTCTTAGGGGTGGAAAGGAGCAAAGCTGTGGTGAGGGCAACAGCAGGAGGTGGGGTCGATGTTCTTTCTGAGCAACAGAAGGCGGTCTCTCCTTACCCTTGAGAGCAAACAATCCAAACCTGTGTGGTGCTGACAGGAAGCTATTGTTTTAGACAAGCCCGGGGGAATTTTTCTGCACAACTTCTGCTTCCAGAAAAGGTTTATAGCTCAGAACGAGCAGTGCATTCCCACGGGCCGTTGACTTGGGAGCAAAGACTGTTGGGTAACCCCCGGCAGGTTTCCTCCGGCCTCATTGCTTCATCTTAACTTGAACTTGAAACTGAATCAACCTCCAGGTGTAGACAAATGGTCTAGGCTGTAAATTTTCCAGGACCGTGACCATCTCTTGTTATGTCTGTTAACAAGCTGGGAGACTCCGATCGTGACTTTGATCTTCATTTCCGCAATAACGGGGGCGATGATTTAAACTTTGCAGGGTGCCTGCAGGTCACAAGCCGTGTCAGTGGGTATTTCTGCCTCGTCGGGGCAATTGATGGATATGGCTTTGCTCGGGGTTGACCTGGAGCTCCTTTGACTCTGTATCGGGTTCCTGGAGCTCGGCTCCGATTCCCGCTTTGGGGCGCAGGGGACAACCGGGCTGGGACCAGAGCACGGGGTGCGGTGGGATCGTCCTTGCTCCTTCAACGGTTGCGATCCGGGAGCACGGACGGGATCTGCCGGCCTTCGAACGAGATGGGAGCTGCGGCCCTAATAAAGAACCCTTGTGAGTGTTCCAACTCAGCTAATCCTTCATTTACCCCAGGAATAAATTCCAGTACGTTACCTCCTCGATCGGGGCTCGCTTCCAGCACATCCTGTCTGTCTGGCAGCACAGAAATGTCAGCAATGCAGCAGCGTTGCAATTCCCCCTAGAACAGTGTTATCACATTTTAATATGAGCCTCGGTGCTTCTAATTGCTTTCAAACCATTGTTTTCCTGCGTTTGGTTGATGAACCCAGCATCTGGCATCATTTGAGGGAGTACAACAGACAGCTGTGTTCAAAATTAAAAAAAAAAAAGTGTGAGAGAGAGGATGAGAACACATAAAAGGGCTCCAAATTAGAATATTTTTTTTTTTTAATTTTGAAAGTTCAGACAATTCGAAGGGTGCGGGAGGGGTGCTTTTGTTCTCTTTGAAATGTTCTTGGTGCTTTTATAGAGTTGGAAGCCTAAGTAATAGCAGGAAGATTGGTTTGTAGAACTGTGCGTGGCTTTGGCAATGAAGTGCCTAGCTCAGTAGAGCGTCTGCCTGGAGTTACTGTGCAAGGGTTGGGGTCTTCAGGTAGGTGGGTATCTCCAGACGTGGTCCTGTGTCATCTTGGGAGCTAATGTTCCCAAAAAATATACTAAGGAAACAGGTCAACTTCAGAGTAAAAACAAGGGCTTGGACATCGTCTTGAGAGCATCAGCTCCAGTTTGTGATACCTTGCTGGGGGAAGGTGAGGTGATGATGAGAATTTGGTGCATGCTGGATAGAAAAGAACCAGAGAGGTGCAACGTGGGGCTTGGTTTTAAAGGAAAAAAAAACCCTCCAAATCTGTGTCTGGACATAGTGATAAGAGGACTGCAAACCCCAGGTATAAATTAGCTGCCTCTCTGCACTGTCAGTGCATTTAACCAACAGGCTGCTGGGGCAAAAGAAAAGGCTTTTTTTTTGTATTTTATATATATATAGATAGATTGTAATATCTAGTAAACAAGTTTTCTAAAGGGTTTAAGCACAACTTGGGATCACACCTGATACAGGCACTTGAGCTGCCTGAACTTGGAGCCGTGCTGCTGTCCCTCTGAAGACCAAAACCGCAGTGATTCCAGGTTATCCCAACCCGTTGGTTTCCGGTATTGGCTGAAATTACTGCTGTCAGTCTTGGTATCTCCCAGCCAGCAGAAATGTATACGAAAGTAGAATGTAGGTCTTGTCTTGAGGATGAGTTTCAGCAAGATGTAACCGAGTGTAAGGCGAGGGATGAGTTGCTGTGCCCCAAGTCGTACGCCCCAAGTGACATCGTTGACCGTGGCGTGTAGCTGCAAATTATTTTTGCCTGGTTCCTGAGGTGCTCTTTGCACAGAGCCCCAGAGCGACTCACATTTCCTTTTGGAGGGGACTGCCTGCCTGTGCAAAGCACTTTATACACTTAATATATTTTATGCATACATGCCCTCGCTGTCTTGCAGCAACCCCCACTTTGTGGAAAGAGAGCTAAGGAAAGTTGGCAGAGAAAACTCCGGAGAGGACCTGAGTTGGTTGTAACCGTCCCCCAAGTTCCTTTCTGCTGTTTCCATCTCTTCTCCCAGTTCAGTGCAGGGGAATATTCTGCGGCAGCTTTGCTTTGGAAGGAATGGTCTGAGGGAGCGGCGAGAGGCCGTTCTGGGGTACTGCAAGAGAATCCAGCCTTCAACTGGAGGAGAGAGATGAGTATTTGGGAAGTAAATGGAGGGATGGGGAGCGACGTAAACAGGAGGATTAAAGGAGTAAAAGGTGCCTGTGTGGTTCAATTGGAGCTATAGGGTCAGGGCAGGAAGTTTGGCTTTGCCAGGATGGGACTTTGCAATCAATTACTGTGTTTTAGCTGCTCCATCCCCAAACCCAAAGGGCAGGCAAAGGTGGGCGAGTGTAAGATGACAACGTGGCCACTGGTAGAAGTCAGTTTGATTGAAGCATTGATGTCTAGACAGTATTTTGAGCTAGTCAGGAGCACAAGTCTCTCTGTAACACTCTGCTTGAAGGCACAGACCTTCAGAGCCAGAGAAAATGTGGCTCTGCCCTCCCAGGCAAGGGCTCCAGCCTGGGTCTGACAAAGAATTGTCCCTGTCCCCCCTCCTAGTTCTCCTGTGGGGTACCTGGGCCTTGCTGCTAAGGGGTGGTTCCCTCAGCACCATATCACACAGAGACCTTGGAATTCTGACTTGTTGACACACACAAAAAAATAAATTCCTCACGGATGAAGTCGTAGGCAATGACTTTTTGCTTTGTATTGAAGAAACCAGTCCTGAACGGACGAATAAAACCCGATTTATTTTCACTGAGCTTATGATAACACTTTTGTTTTTCCATGAAAAATTCATCCCAAATGGTTTTCTCTCAAGCGCTGCCTGCGTGTTTGGGTAGTAGTGCTCCTTAAAATATTCATAAGTCATCAAAACGTGCTTGAGTGTGAGGATAGTGGTTCCCATTTAGGAAATTTAGGAAATCCGTGGCTCAAGAAATGTGCTTAAGGTACTAGAGCATCTACAGCTGCGTCCAGGAACTGGGTCTGGAGCTGCTGCTTCTCCCAACTTGCCCCAGAAAGCGTCACCTCCCTGAAGCGGGGAACAATAAATATCCAAGTGGGGCAGGAAGGTGGAGCAAGGGACAAGCCGGGATAAAACATGACTTAAAAACGGAAAGCCTTCACGTTCCATCAAAGGATTAAGTAAGTAACAACGTGGAAAAGCTTTAGTAGGCCACTTATCTCGTAGTATATACTATCGAGATGGAGTACGTATCGTTTTACCTCTATGGCTTTGGCTCGGACGCCGAGCACTTCACGGGTCACTGGTTATTCCTGGGGTTGGGTATCGGAGCAGTCCACGAGGTCTGTATATACCCGAGGCACGCGTGTAGTTTTCTTTCATGAACTGGCCTTCTACAAAAACCTGGAGCGTTAGATTTATGAAGTCGCTTTTTCTCTAGAAAGCCTCAAATCTATTGAATTGAAGTGGAGCGGAGCTGACCGGGACGGAACTGAGTGTTTCCCTAAACCGCTGCTCCCTGCTATTGCATATTTGGTCCGTGTAGTTATGACAAGTACAAGTAGCAAATCGTTAAAGCAGCAAAAACACCATCTTTACTGTAAAGATCCCCTTTGAAGCCGAGGCGGAGTGTTCCTGAATTAATGGAGTGCACGGTGACTTTTGCTAAGTTTTATTTAGAAAGAACCCTCTTTGCTTTCCTGCCAAGAGGCTCCGGCTCCGTGGTAAGCAGGGTTCAGGCCCAGAAACCCAGTCGAGATTGATGATGTGTTTGAAAACGCAAGGAGGAAAAAAGGGCGGGTTGACAATGTTGGTAACGGTCTTGTTAAAGGATCCATTCTATCGCCATGCGCGGAATTCCCCCCCCCCTCTTTGTAAACACCCAGCCCCGGCTACAACCCTGCAAATGTCATAACACCCGGAGACAGAAAACAAACCAAAACAAAGCCCCAAGCCTTTTGTTAGAATGCCTCCTAAAGTCCGGGACTGGGTTGGGTGGCGCGTGGAACCCCGAGGTAATTGATGAAAAAATAGAATATACACAAAGGGATATGTTCTTTAACTTGAAAAAAAGAAAAAAGAAGAGAAACTCTTAACATCAACAGTTCTGACAGGTCCCTTTATCAGCGCCGAAGCTTCGCTTCCTGCGGCTCCGAGCGCCCGAGCTCTCTGCCTCTGTATGTATCCTCTGCTGGGCAAGCTAAACTGTGTGGAGACCGTTTCGCAGCGAAATCCCTCTTGTTGTAGAGTTTTCCAAACTCTGAGCAGCTGCACAGCTTTGCTTTGACGGGGCCTGATAAATTATTCCGCCGCGTAAGGTACGGTGCGCGGATTCTGGGAGGCAGTAACGATGAGAGGAGGGAACAGAGCGCTCAGCTGGGGAAAATGTCATAGGTAGGAGGCGAGTATCTGTGCTCTGGGAAGGGCTGTACAGGGGGGTGTATTTGCGGTTTTATTTACATATATTTTACGTGTTGGTATTGCATTTTGAGGGAAACTGAGCTCCTCCTTATCATGAAGCTTTTAAAGAGTTCAAAAGTGGGTCTGGAGCACAAGTGTGGTGAGGAGCAGCTGAGGGACCTGGGCTTGTTGAGTCTGGAGAGGAGGAGGCTGAGGGGAGACCTTCTGGCTCTGACAGCTCCTGCCAGGAGGTTGGAGCCAGGGGGGTCGGGCTCTGCTCC
>WTSP01018729.1:0-20137 GCA_025331215.1 Actenoides lindsayi
TGTGGGCGTTGGCAGACGGTGTGCGGGGGCGGAGCGGGGTGGTGCTCAGTATACACTGAACTCAGTATATTGAGCACTGCATTCCATACCATGCCTGCCAGAGCCCCAGCAGGCACAAGCTCAGTGCAGCATCTCTGCCCTGTGAGCCATCACCCATCCTTTGCTCCTCATGCTGCCCAGGATGGTGGGGGATGCCCAGCAGCACCAGGGCAAATGCTGTTCTGCAGTTTGTGAGGCTGGTCTGGGGGCTGCAGAGAGCTTGTGGCTCTGGTTCTGCTCCCGTGCTCTTACTGCTGGGCAGGTTTAATCCAAGAAATGCATATACAAATTCTCCAATCTTTAAAAAGAGAGATGCCCAGAGACAGCTCTGCCGCTCCCAGGGTGCAGCTTAGCACAGCTCCCTGGCTCCAGAACCCGAGGGGAAAACTTCTTAATGCATTTTATAGCTTCATGGGGTTTATTTTTTTGTTGTTGTTGTTATTAGTATTTGATGGGTTTTTAGGTAACGTTGCTGCTCAACCTCGCAAAAGACTAGTTCACATCCACCACTCCAACAGGCACTGGGTGCACAGACACACGTTTGGTGGGAGCTTACTGGAGCCACTGAACTGTCATCAGCTCAGATGTCGTGTGTCCCCCCCTCCATGCTTTGCACCTGTGCCCTCTTGGCATCTCAACGTGGAAAATTCCCAAGGCACAAAGCTGGTCTTGTAAGACCTGCTCTGCCTGGATTCTGCTGGTGGGGCCTCTTATTGGAAGCACACAAGCTGATTAACAAAGAGATCATTAAAAAAAAATAAAATAAGGGGAGTTAAACACTCTACTCCTTGCACATCCAAGAGGATGCCAGCCTGGGGGGGTAGAGATGTTGTCCTCTGTGTGCATCATGGCCCGGCAGGGTCATGGTAGAAAGGAGAGATGGAGGCTGCAAATACATTCTGGGTTTGATGCCCGTTGTTAGGAATGCAGATTCTCATTTGTATTAAAGCCTCTTTATGTTGCTAGCATGATTTAAAAGGGCAGCAATGGAAGTGATAATCACACTTGTGATATTTATTTTTTTTTGCTGATCAACAAAAAAAAAAGTGAGCCCGTGGTATACAATTTGTCCTCAGGGCTCTGAAGGCTGCTAAAGTAGCACCGTTAAATGCTGGGAGCTTCTGACTATTTTTCTGTTAATGCTCTGATAGCCATTTTCTAAGAGATGATGCTGGTAGCTAATTATAGGGACATCTTTCTCCCAGGGCAGCGTTCAGAAGTGACGCTCAGTTTGCTCTCCTCCCAGCTAGAGGAGTCTAGCAATGGACAGGATTTGTATTTTCCACTGGCAGATCCATCTTATTTTACTCTATATAAGCATTCTATTTTGCCTTGACTCTTGGTGCCTCTGTGCTCTGTATCTTTATATCAGATCAGACTTGGCTTTATCATCTCTTCTTCCTTTGCCTTTCTCCAGCCATCTCCTAAAGTGCTCCTCTCTCATGTAACCCAGTCAACCTTAACACACAGAGGGAAACGTGCTCTTCTGGTAACCCAGTGCAATAAAACCAGCAAGCTGCTCAAGTGCAGGTCAGAAAGCCAGCAGAGCTGTGCCTTGAATGGTGCAGACACAGCTCACGCTGGTGTCAGCCTGGAACTGCAGCACCAAAGCCAGTGGCACCATGAGAGCAGCAGCACCACTCAGACTGCATCTAGAGCCACGTTTCCCTGGGGGCTGAGGGTGCTACAAAGCCAGACAGATCTCCAGAGAAAGCTTCTTAAAGCAGCATTTTGCTGAGTGGAGAACACACTGTGATGGTGTGGTCGGGGAAGCTGTGTCTGGTCCCAGTTCTCCACCAGCTTGTGCACTTGCTGCACAGTAAACACCTAGAAAAACAGGTGTCTTGTGGACTAGAGGATTTTCACTGATGAAGAACAGGCATTTTCAAAGGATTTATCCCACCCCACCTTCTACACACTTAATAGATGCAAGACAATGTTTGCTCTCATTTCCAGCACTGCTCTAAGAAGCCCCTCACAGAACTTCTGCTACCTCCTCCTGTTTAAGTTCAGTATCATCTCCAGAACTGCCCCTTCTTCCCACTGAGAGATATTTAGACACGCAGTGGTCCAGCTCACCCCTGCGATGTGATGTTACCAACAAACGTGCACACTCATCACTCTGCCAGTGACCATCTCCATGCATTTCACCTTTTTCTGAAGCAAGGACAAGCCAAGGTCCTGCTGCACACAGATCTCCTTCTGCCTTGTGTGGAGGTGACCTGACCTCAGCCTGGGAAACCTGTAGCAGTACAGAGTCCTCATCACTCTTCCCAGCTTTCCTCAGACCTGGGCACGCATCTGCTCTTGCCCCCTAGGGACACAGGATATAAGGTTTTGAACCAGAAATGCAAAAAGGAAGAAAAAAAAAAAAAAGGAAAAGAAAAAAAAAAAGAAAATAAAAGAAAAAAGGGGGTTTGAGCAGATTTCCCTTTGCTTTGAGGCCTCCCTCTCGCTTTGCCTTTGCCAAGAGCCATGGAAGGATCTGCTGATATTCGGCCTCTTTGAGGTTTTTCTTAGGGAAGGCAGCAGGGGAAGCATTTGTTTTCCAGTTCCAGATTTTCTCCTGCACTTGCATGTTTGTCCACGGGGAAAAAAAAAAAAAGTAGTCCTCTATTGTCAAAGTTGTCAAATGAGACCACCCAAGTGGCTGAAGGGAGGGAATTGGGAAGGAGGAAGAAATGCCTTGAAAACCATTTTCTTTTTGATGGTTTAGAAAGGGAATTGAATGTTATTGTCTCACTTTAAGTATGTTCTTTATGAGGAGGTCATGTAGCAGGCACATCATTTTCTAATTACAGCCACGCAGATAACACAGAAACAAAATATATGGAGATTTTCCAAAACAGAGGACGCATTTTCAAACAATATACTGTACAGCTCATCTTCCAAGTCTCAGAATAAAGCAAAGAGCTTTACTCCAAAGGAACGAGATATAGTTGTAAGCTGTTAATCACTTCCTTCTACCCACTGTTTTATTATCAACGGGAAACCTAAACTCAGTCACTGGAAAAGAACTGGAAAATGTTGCTGAGGCTTGGAGGGAGTATTTTCAGGACATGCTGGTGCTGCCTGTGGAAACAACCTCGCTAAAGCCACTTACAAGAAGAGAGGAATTCAGACCCACTGTAACACCACCAAGATCTGGAGAGTTTTGCCAGCAAAGCTTGCTCACTGCAAATTGTGTATGAAGGGAATTGCCTGATCAAATCCCATTAAATTGACAGGAAATGAGACTTAAGTGAAAACCAGTGTTCATTTCTAAACATCTCAGCTAGCGTCGCGGGGAAAGGAGAGGACCTGGGGCTTTGTTTCCCACGCAGAGAAACACAGGGGAGTGATGGAGCCCTGTCCCCTGTCAGCTTCCCAGTGCTCCCACTGCAGTCTCTGGGGTGTGCACCACTTTGCTCCCATCTCCACCTGGGCTTTGGGACCCTCCTTGTTTGGCACCACCAAAGGCAGGATTCTCCTTGGGACACTGATTTCTATCCCGAGCTTGGGATGATGTGAAACCTGGCATTTTCCCAGGTGGCAGATGAAATAAGGTGAGGATAAAGAAGGGGGACCTGCGAGGAAACCCATCCCCTGTGCAACACCCACTGCTTTGCAGCAGGGGAATGAGGTCAGGATGGAAAAACTCAGCATCTAGGGGTGATGGCTTTTCCATCAGTTGGTGGGACCTGATTGAATTGATTTTCCTCACTACCTCAGTGTGCTTCAGCTCCTCAAGCCAGGTTTACTGGATAGGAGTGAGGTGTCCTGCACAGTGCCCATGCCCTGGGACACCTGCAGGGTCACAGCCATCAGCCTGGCTGGAAGGGTTAGACTTGCTCTGGACAGGACCCCTTAGTGCATGGGTCCATCACAACGCTAGTCTCTCCAAGGAGATGGGAAGCAGTGGGAAAGGACTGGGAACATGTCCCCAGAATGCCTTTCTTGGTCTGTTCTACCCACTGAGGATGAAGGAGGGGGTGCATGTGAGTACAAAAACAGGGCCACAAATTCTCTGTGGTTTTCTTCTTCCCCAGACTTGCCTCCACTAGAAAAAATCATCCTGTGATCAGCACTACTGATAACATTTTCATGCAAAGCTTCATCTCTGGCATAAACCAGGAGAGTCACATCTTGAGGCACATCAGAAGGTCCCGGTGAGCACCAGGATGGAGCAGAACTGCCAACCAGCCCAGGATTTCCTTCCCAGGAAAAACCTCTGCACAAGATGACACAGTGACTTTGTGTGTGTGTGTGTTCACGTGCTCTCCAACATGCATTTTCCCAGCAGACAAAAACACAACAAATGTCACTCTGGCTCCATCCAGCTGGATTTGACCATAATGAGTGATCAGGGTTTCCCAAAGAGGGTAATTTAAATGTGTTTACACTGCCACTAACCCCCCTGCTTTGTTTGTCTAAGATGCTCAGGATAAAGGGACGTGTCTCCAGTCTCTTTGTATCTGAAGTAACACAGCAGCCTGTAATTGAGGGTGGATCACTTTTAGGCTAAACTGTTCTGGTTACGATCCTGTATAATAATAAATTATCCTGGAGCAAATGGGAAGATGATGGGCTGGATTTTGAGCTCAGCCAGCCTGATTCAGGAGAACCCAAAGATGCCTCTCAGATTTCTTCACTCACAGCCCTCTCTGTAGAAAGCAAACCCACCCTCCTCCTCCACCACATCTGCTCCCGATGCTCACAACTGCAAACTTAATAGACACAACAGCTTAAGTAACTGGAAGCTTCCGACTAAGTACAAACCGACCCTTTAATATCCCCTGAAGTCGCCAATCTACCTGATGCAACCAATACACCTACTGCCCTGGCTGGTTCCAGTTACAACCCTGAGTAAAGCTCAAGCAGTCTGCCTTTTCTCGTGGCCTTTTCTTTAGAAACTTGAAACAGGAATATAATTTCCTAGGCTTGCTCCGGGATGAAAAAGGAAGAAAAAGTATTGAATGAAGCAAAAGGAACCCACGTTGATTAAAGAAACAAAAAGAGCAGCAAAAGGAGAGAAAGGGAAGGCAGGAGACACTCCAGGCAAAGCAAACTGCTCTTTTTGTTTAACTGTTTTCTGCCCGAGCCTGCCCAGCATGAAAATCCTCCCCCCCTTTAAAAGGGAACAGAGCTGGAATTCACACCTGTAAGCTGGACCTGCTGCTCCTGGCATCGGGATGGCCACAAAGCCCCAAGTCAGCTCGGATCAGTGTCAGTGGAGCAGGTGCATAAAGGGAGCTGAGCCCTTCCCTTTACACTGGATTACTCCAGAAGAAAGCTGCATTTGTTCGAGGTGGGCTGAATAGGCTCTGGGGGTTTTTTGGGGGAATGTTTTTTGTTTGTTTTGTTGCAGTTCTTTGTGGCTTGGTTTTGTTTGGGTTTGGTTGTTTGGGTTGGGGGTTGTGTGTGTGTTTTGGTTTGGGTTGGTTTGTTGTTTGTGTTTTGGTTTTAAGTATCCACTTTGTGTCTATTTCCATCCCCAAAAGAGGAGAGGAGCTCTGCAAAGCCACATGAAAGCTTCCTCAGGCTGTGCTGCCAGGGGGTTCAGCATCCTTGTGCAGGAGCACAACCCACCACGATGCTCCATCAAACCTCCTGTCCCCAAGAACCAACTCCAAGAGATCACAGGGGATCAGCTGCTGACCACCTCCATCCCCAGCTCCAGTCACTCATCTCAACCACCCCCAAATCTGATCACTAGAAGCAATTTCTAGCCTGGGGATGGTACCATGTCTAATATTCCAGAAAAGCTGCTGCTTTCCTAACATTTCACTGCCCCTTTTGGGCTTAATGCTGGTCCCCACCCCAGCTTGGCAGTGCCAGTTCAGACCCTGGCACGCAGCACAAATATATGCAATTAATACCACAAGGTAATTGGAGGAAAGAGGAAAGCAGTAATGCTGACACTGGGGAGAGGCTTTTCTCACCCTCCTGGTGCTTTACAGCAAACACAGACTCCCCCAAACCACACCCAAAGGCACTGTGAGTAGAGTCACTTCTCTTCCCCATCCTAATAAGCCACACTACAAATTAGCAATCAATCAAGGCTGTAATTTCTAATTTGTCTGGGACAATTTGAAGCCCAGCATCTTCCTCACCCTGCACATTTCTTTCACCAGGCAATTCTAACGAGGTCAAAATTATCTTCCTTCTCTTGCTCCAACCCTCTCAAAGAACAAAAAGAAATATGAAAAGAAAACACAATATTTATTGTAAATCAGTGACTTCTGCATTAAAATGATCAAAGTGTGTTTGCTGCACACTTGAAGTTCAGATGCAAAGGGATTTCCAACTTAAATAAATAAAAGATTGTTTTTCTGTAATGCAAATCGAGAAGGAGCAATCCGCACAAAGTCGTCAGACACGCTCTGCAGAAGGACTGTCCCACTCCTCTACCCCACATATTTTGCATGGCTGATGCTCTTAATCTTTTCAAAAGAAACACCACTCCACCAGGGCATGCTAATGTGTGCCAAGGGGGGGAAGTGGACTCTGCTTGATGTGTGATTGCAATATGCAGCTTAATCATATAATTTCTCACTTCAGATATTGATCCTTGGGAGCGAAGCAGTGTTGGGAATAGAGCGAAGCAGGGGGTGGAGAAATATCTGCTGCCTGTTTTCTCATCTAACAACTCCCCAAAGAGACAGAGCCTTACCCATCCCACATACCCAGGCGTGACAAGAGATCAAAACTCGCTGGGGACACGCGCTGTGCCTTTCAGGTAAGTTAGGCTATTATTAATGATCATAAAAGAAGCTATCAAGGTATTTTGCATTTCTTTCATCTGGCGAGCCTGTGAGCACGTTTATTAATTGAGGAAGCCTCACTTTTCTGCAAGGTAGGTGTTAGTATTTCCTTTCGCCATCCAGGAAAGCAAGCACAGGGACCGTACACAGCCCAGACAGCCTGGCCCCGAGCCCAGCACCTCCACGGTGCAGCATCACCCTTCGGCAACAGGGAGGAGAGTGGCTGTCCAGCTTCCTCTGAGCTGAGGGCAATACCCTTCAATCTGCACCCAAAGCTCAGGCATGAGAGCAGACTTGAAGCCAACCTGCTCAGATGCCCGTCTGGGCTGGTGCGAGCAAAACAGCACTGCTGAAATTTGGGAAATACTCCACATTCCTGAAAAAACCACGTATGGTTTGTCATCTGGCATCACCTTTCTTCAGCCATTACCCTCTTTGCCCCGTTACCACTCCACGGAACGCCAGTGGTCAGTATGTTGAGGCACAGCACACCAGCACCAGTCATTTTTCAATGACAGACAGCTAAAATTGGGAAGCTTCTCTCACGTGGCAGTGGCAGTTCGGCAAGCGCTCACGTGTTTTCGGAAGTTGTTCTGGTTAACCCCGTGACCACCACAGCTACCACCATCTCGTGTGTCAAGAGCTCTCATTCATCTCAAGGAGATATATGGAACGTGAAGTCACTGGAAAAAATCCCCACTGAAGATTAGGGACATGCTCACATCAATATGTCCAAAGGGCAGCAAGGGGATTAGTGCATCAAAGGGACTAATTAAGGTAACGGGCTGTTTCTGAAACAAGACCAGCTCCAATTCGAGCAATGTGAAATGGAAGTTGAACCTGAAATATTTGTGGCAGACTCTTGGATCCTGTGAAAACCGGTACATATGTTTAACTGCATCTAAGTGAGTACTCCTGTTAAGTGTGTCAAGCAAAACATGTGCTTAAGTGTTTGCAGAATGCAGGGGCTAAATCTAAAACTGCTGGGTAATAAGGGGATCAAAATTTGAGGCCCTCCACAGCTTCAAGCAAATCATTTCCCAAGATCCACTAAGAAAGGACACAGTTCAACCACAACATAGCTCAAGCTCACTTGTACAAGTCCAGATTTTGTCAAACCTGCACTAGGCTTTTCCCCACAAAACCAGGATAAGTCAAGGATGGCTTCAGGCCCTGGCCAAGGATCAAGCTGCAGAGCTTGGATCCAGACCAAAACTTCTCCAAAGTTCAGGACTGTTTGGTCCTTGATGGTTTATCGCCTCCAGCTCCACGACAGCCTCACACAGACCTTGCTCAACTCAAGGACAGTCCATGACAGCCCTGTGGTGTGTACTCATGCTCTGGGTGAGCAACCACCACCACCAGCTGAGCATGGACACTGTATTTGTAAGTCAGCTGCAGCATCATCTGCTGTATTCCAGCTGGCAGGAGCAGCGATGGACTCAGCTCAGCAGGATGCTCTTTGTGTAGCTGGAAGTCTAAAAGATGTCTTTTACTTATGCATCTGGGTGAGTGACTATACTAATGTTCTTTTTTTCAAATACAATAAAAATAGACACTCACATACAAATTAGACATTGCTCTGTGTGTATTGTGCACCCCATAATTAGCAGGTAATAGTCACTCTCTAATTTAAAAAAAATGTTATGCTAAACAGAAGGATTTTTGCTTAATTACAAGCTAATCCTATTTCCTCAGAACATGTGATATTTTATCTCCCAAAATGGAAAAGGCACATTTGAATGGGGAGGATGTTTGTGTGTTATCCTGTGACACAGACTCAGAAGGATCTTGATTTTCTATAGAGCTGCTCACTGGAAAACAGCAAGGCATGTTCTAAAGCATTACAGCCCAAGGAGCAAAGGAGGCTTCTTGGTTTGGCCAGTCCTTGCTCAAGCCTCGTGGCTTTGCCTCACATCCCCTTCAAGGCCTCCTGCATGACACTAGCCATCAGCAAGCCTGGGGTGATGGCTCCTACATTAGATGCTTTGACTGTTGTCTGAACAGTTGATGCACGGACCCTCATGCTGCAAAACCTCAGTCCCTCCTGCCAAGAAGGGGATAAAAGACTTCAGGAGAATAAACATGCTGAGGATCAGGCATTGCTGCAGCAGCGGGGACCAGATGGACATTGCTGCAACAGCAGGGACCAGATGGACATCCCTCATCCCAGCGTTCACCACAGCCTCACATCAGGTACCTGAGGTTGGCATCAGTGCTGTGTCCAGCCATGGATGGGGAGCTTGGGCAGCCTAGTAGGGTTTTCATAGACACACTCATGGAATCACAGAATCGTTTAGGCTGGAAAAGACCTTTACAATCATCAAGTCCAACTATTAACCCTACTCCAAGCCCACCACTAAGCCCTATCCCCAAGTACCACATCTATAAGGCTTTTAAACACAGCCAGGAACAGTGACTCATGACCTCATGTCTTGCAGCAGAGTGTTGGCCACATGTGAAGCCAGGCGCTGGGGTTGATTAAATAAGACATCCTGCTTAAAGTCTGTTATTTCTCTAAAGGCCCAAGGAATTGAAAATTATAACATAACCTGACAAAGTCTTTTGGCTGCAAGAGTGATCCTGCCAAATTATAGATGAGAGAAACCAAGGGCCAGAGAAGGAAGGCAGCAAACCTCGTGTCGGATCAGCAGCGGGGCTGCAAACACCGCTCAGGCACCTGCTGCCAGCGCCTTCCTCTAACCACCGGACTCGGTGGCTTTTGTGTTTCTCCTTTCCATTATGCATACCCTTCCCTCTTCCCTTAATGATTTAGTGATGTTTGTTCCCTCACACTGCGCGCAGACCTTGCAGATCAAAATAGCCAGTCATCTAAAAAAATTCTTTATCCTTTGTTCTTCAAAGAAACCAAATAATCTCAATCCTTTGAGAAAACTCAAAGGGTGAAGGCAAAGCATCGGGACTGATGAGAACAATAGCGGTGTATCCCCCGATGAACGAGCATCTCTAGTGCTGTGTGGTTATTAAAAAAAAATAATAATTCCTTGTAGTGAAAATTCTCGGGTCAATTACTTGTTGCCACAGGGAGATTTCCTACGAGTTTTATTGTTATTATCACTATTCTGTGATTACATGTAGCAACACAAAGGTGAATTTTTATGTGAAGAGATGGAATGTTTGGTAAATCTTAAACAACAGAAAGTAGAAGGGGGTGGACTGAAGGGGGATCAAAGTCCCGGCTATTTCTGTAATATTTTGAAGCCAATCTAGCCTCTTACTGCTGCTTGCATTGCTCTCAAGTGCTTCCCCCCCTCCCCCCCTTTAGAAGGTTAACCAGTGGGACAATAGCAGCCTGACATAGACCACGTTTCTGCAGCAAGCAGTGTCTGCTTTGGCCAGCTCCTGTCTCACTGCTCTGTCCCCCACCTTGAGACAGAGGAAAACCCTTCAGTTCTCAGGCAGAAAAAAAAAAATATAAAAAAATTCAGTCCACAGCTTTCCAAAGCACACATCATGCTGTCATTCTGAGGACATGGACCTACCTGGATGACACAGTTTAGAACAATCACTTCTGGTAGAGAGGAACAAATACAAAGTGAAGCTGGACCATGCTCCTACAGATGGAACCCCTCTCAACAGGGTGCACCTTTCGGATCCAATGCAAATCACCCATAATTCCCTTTTTAATATGGGTTTGCACACAGGGAGTACCTTCGTGGGAGTAGCTTCCTCCGGGACATGGCGCAGCAAACACTAATTTGCCTTTTTCCTGACTACGGGCAAAAGGGAGCATCACAAAGGAAAGAGGCTAAAGCGTTTCCCTACACACCATGGGCTGGTGAATCCCTTTAACAAAGGCAGGAGAATGTTAACTCTAATTGTCTTTTTAAAAATGACAAATGAACAAATTTTGCTTCACCTCCTGATGTGAATTACTGGGCATTTTCCAGCCAGCTACAACAGAAACGCTCCGAGTCACACCTGGAATTCGCATGGAGAGCAAAGCTTCGAGTCAAAGCTCTTACTCCCTCAGACTCCTCCGACTGCCCCACCGAAGGGTCTGCAGATACCAACTCCTCTGGTAAAAGGGATGCCCAGTGAAGCAGACACCCTTCATCCGCACAAGCCCTTGGCCAGGGCTGGTAGCCGCTCCCCCAGCACTGCCCCATCACCCAGAGACGTCACAGGCAGAGGTGGGATGGGGTGTAAGGTGTTTACCCCATTCTGTTTTCCTCGCTGCGGGTTTGATTTCGCTCTGTCCACGCTATCGTGACACAGGACTGACAGTTTTCCCAGTAACCTCATCCTAAACCCCCCTACTCCTGCTCAGAGAAAAATTTGCACATCTGAAGCACATCCCGGGGGGCCCTGGGGGTGCCTACAGTTACTCATGGAAGCCAAAGTACTTGCCATCACAAGTTTGGCAGCAGCAGGGCCAGAGGAAGGAAGGGCTCCCGTTGAACTGGTTGCCTGAAGAGGATTAATCTGGTAAATGCATGCTCTGAAAGAGATACATTTGGATGCGAGGGCTGATACAAAATGCCATCTGGGTATCAAATAGGAAGCTGAACGATGTCTATCAAGCCTGTACCCTTTGATCAGCAGTCACTTGTCATTTCCACATCACAAGAGGATGCTCAACTTCAGGAGGCACATAGCCAGCCAAGAAGGAAGAAGGATCAGCTGAGTGTTTGTGTCTTAAAGATACACAGCCATTTAATAGCAAAAAAATAGCCCAGTCAGCCTCCCAAGGGCAGGGCCACCCAGACAACTCACGTGTGTTTTACACAACTACTAATTCTGCTGCTCACCAAAGAGTTAAGAGATGTTCTCATTCCTAATGTCACAGGGTAATCTCACTTCTGATGCCTCTTAGGACAGGATCTCTCCAGCGTTATTTACAGCCTCTCAAGAGCTGCCCTGTAGCTGAGCAGCAGGACAGTGCTGCAGAGACACATTTTGTGTCCAGGGCCCCTATTCTTACTGTTCAGACCACTCTTCAGCAGCACAACCCTCTTGAGCTCGCAGGACAGCAGTACACAAACCAGGCTGTGGAGAAAAGCTCTCCCACCTCCTCAGCATCACAAAAGCCAAGGAGGAGTGCAAAGTAAACTCATTCTGCTTACACAACCAGAAGCAAGTGCCATGCAAGGGATTTTTAGACTCCATGGTTAAAAAATCACTTTCAGACCAACATCTTTTAAGGTTAAATAACATAGCAGGTGACCCAGAGGAGAGAAAAGCCCTCAGTCCACTCTCATACAGGTACCAGGACACAACACACATGGCAGGGGCTGGGCTCTCCCTGTGCTCCCAGAGCTGCAAGGGGACACCAGCCTGGACACAGACCCCTCACCCTCTGCCACGAGTCCTCACGCACAGCTCACCTGCATGGCCATATGCTCATTTTCAGCCAGACACCCACCGGTCCCATCATCCTTCAGCTTCGCAGAGGATGCTCCATGCAGCAGCAGCATAGGACTCGCTGCCACCATCATCACAGCTAAGCAGTCAAGGGGAAGGCCCCAACATTGGGGCTTCTCTGCCCCCCACATCCCAGAGAAAGAGGTGGGCAGTGCTGCAGCTGTTTTGAAGAGCAGGCTCCCTGGGAAAGACTGGAGCAGGTGCTCATGGTCCCATCAAGGCCAAACAAGAAGCACCTGCTCTGCCCTCTGCTCCTCACCCAACGTGCCCACCTGGGCTCCTTTCCCCTCTCCTCTCTGCCCACACTGTCCTCGCCTTCCACTTGGCACAAATCAGCTCCAGGCACCTCTTTGGTGAAAGGACATCTCTGGGAAACATTCGGTACCAAACCCCACGCTCCCTTGGCTTGTTGCAAGGTCAAGGTTCAGCCGAGCTTTGCCCAAAGCTTTGTGCTCAAGTTTGGAAACTGGTTGAGCAGACCTGGTCCCAATTTTGAGCCGGTTTGAACTCCATTTGAGCTGATTTATAGCTTGGCATTAGAAAACAACAACAGCAACAACAACTGTTCTTTAAAATGGCAACTTCGACCAGAATTTATGCGAGGCCGGCTGAAACGTGGTGTTTTCAATTAAGTTTCAACTGGGTTTTGTAATTTTAGGGTTTTGTCCAGATAGAGCAAAACACCAAAGAAGGAATGGAAAGCAGCAATTAATTCACACGATGGGAGGGCAGGTATAGAAATGGTTTGTGACACAGAGTGGTGTCCTTCCATCTACGCCGAGATGTAAATGAAGGACAGCAGTGGAAGTGCTGCTTTGGGCTTGTCCTTGTGCTGCTTGGCCAGGATTTCTTTCCCCACAGCAGACCTGGCTTTGTAGCCCCCTCAGATCAAGTGTTCCATGCACGGTGCTCTAGTCCAAGCCACTTTGACACTGTCTTGCAGCTACTTTGCTTGAGATCCTGGTATTTTAATAGCTAGGATTAGATCACAGCAAAAGCTGAACCTTTGACATTTCTTCCTAGCAAGTAACTCACAAATTGACGTTCATATTTGACTGCGCTCAGTGGAGACCACATCAATACTTACAAAATTCGCTCCTCCCTGAGGTACCAAGGCCGGGTATTTTGTTTTTGCAGGGGAATATCTGAAACCTTTTAATGGATTAAAAATAAGTTGCAGTTGATCATTTGTTTGCGAGGCAGAAAAGGCTTCAAAGATGCACAAGCGGATTAAGCAGAAGCGTTCAGATGATTCACAAGCTGATACAGGCCACCAGTCAGGAAGCGTCTCAAATGGCTTGCTCCTTTGTGCCCGCATCAAAGGACCACTGAACGACAGGCAGCCTCCCTTCTGGCCACCCGCCTGGGGCGACCGAGGTGGCAGCAGCAGCAGCAGCAGCAGCCCTGCCAGGGACGAGGTGCACGTGGTTTGGGGAGAAAGAAGAGAATTTGCCTCCTTGTTCCCCCCGGGGGCATTGTATCTGCAGTTTATAGGAGGGGCTTATGCTAGAGTGGGGTTTCTAGCCATAACCTTCTTGTCCTGTGGGTTTCTGCTCTGCTTGTTCTCTCTCCATCTTCTCATCCCTGTTTCAGCCTTCTTTTTTAGGCTGAGCAAGAGGGAGCCACGGGAACGTGAAATCCTATGGTAGCCTCTTTGTCCTTGCCTTATAGCCAGGACTCCTACACCAAGAAATGCCATCCCAGGGGGCATGATGGGCTGCCTAGTGCCCAGGCAGGGGGCAGCTGATGGTCACCTTCAGGGAGTTGGATTTATGGCCCTCTGGAGACAATGGGAAGAACATCACTGACAGAACTGGGTTGTGGATGAAGCCTTGGGCTGGCTGATCTGGGAAAATCTAAGTGCAGGGTTGGAGAAGACAGTTATTTTAGTTGTAAAGTGCTGCTGGAAGTCCTGAATTCACAATTGCTCTCTTTTTTGATCCTTTTACTTTTATTCTGAAGTTTCTGGGGGGAGAAGGGAACTTTCTGCAATCTCAGTCCTCCAAACCCAGGCACAGATGAGCAATGGCAGAGGTGTGGGACAATTCCCAAGGGCAGCTGCTCAGGAGCAATGGTAGCCTCATCCACCCAAGAGGGCTGTGGTTCAGGGAGAGGGTCCCAAGCTGGCTGGGGGACACCTCCTGGTTCAGTCATCTGTGTTTCTAGGATTTTGCATTTCCCAAACTGGAAGAGGTCAAACTTGTGCTCAAAGGCTCCCGAGAAAAAGTTGGGACCACAGGGTAAGGGGCTCCCTGGAGAGGATTTGCATGACTCTGGGGCCTGATCCTGGAGACCAAGGATTAAGCCCACTGGTCTTTGCCAAAGGCTGCAGGAGATGAAGCCTGTCCTCATTAATTCAAGGCAGATACACAAGCAGCAGCCACATGCACCATGTGGCAGCAAGAACCTCCAGAGTTCACCACAAAGGATGGCAATTTAACGGAGTATATTGTGAAATTAGCTAAGAAAACTCCACATAAAGGGAGGAGAGATATTGCATATACGGTGTGTGAGATCATTATATTACAGAGACTTTCAGCGCCGTCTCATAAGGAGACACTGAAAAAGACCTTACAAGAGACTAAAAAAATCCTGCACCTCTTAACATCCTGCACTTTTAACCAAAGGCTTAACTTGCACAGAGAGCACTGCTTTTCATATTTAAATCCCATCAGCACGATGGCAGGCCAGGAGGAAATATAGCCAGGCTTTGGAGCCCAGCTATGAAGGGAGAAGGTATAAAAATGGGGTCAGTTGGGAAAAGAAGTGGACAGAAACCCCAGTGCAGCCACTGGGTCGCTTCCTGGTTTTGAAAGGCAGTGAGTTATTGTGTTCTACCCAGCCTCCTTCATTCTCATGTGGATCTGGTTGCACCAGCTGCTCTGTGAAAGAGCAGGAGCTGCTCCCCCACCTGCCAGCAGCAGGGGAGACATGCCCAAGACCCCTGTGCTTCATCATGGTTTGGAAGGGAACCAAGTGGAGCTGTAGCGGTGATGGGAGGTTGTGTAGCTCCGCCACTGCTACCTCCCGTGTCAGACAAAGTGCCTTCTGCACTGGGCAGAGCCAATGAGGGTGGTTGTTGTCCCCTCCGCTGCCTCTGACTGTCAGTGCCTCTCCCTCCTGCAACCCCAGTGATGGTGACCGCAAGCCCAGCACAAGAGCTGGCAGGTTGCTCGCTCAGCAATCTCTCTGCCAAGCACTCCAGCCCTTCTCCTTCTGGACTCCTGCTCACAATGCTCTCTCCTATGTTTTGGCACGGGCAGCTTCCAGCTACTGTAGCTGACGCTACTTTCATTTGCTGCCAGAGAAAACTCTTAGCCCACAGCTCTGACCAGCCATCAGGCTTGCAGCTTCCCAGCTCTCAGAGGTCTTTCAAAGTAGCTCTTTCTTTTGAGTTTGGTGGAACCACTGGCTTTGGTGAGATCTGCTGCTTCTCTTTGGATCCGGGGTATCTCTTCAAATAAGCATGACTCCCTCTGCTCGTGCAGATGGTGCTCACAAATCAGCAGATCACCCCTTAGCATGCAGGCAGTTGGGAAGAGGCTGTCCTACCTCCCAGCCCTGTGCCTAGGCCCTCTTCTGCGCTTTTATCACAGTAAGGAGAACGTGCAGAATGAAGATGAACACGTATTTAGTCCTCAAGTGGAGTCAAAGCCACTAGGACTTTTTCCTGTCTGCACTTCTCCTTTAGTCTCCCAGCTTCCCCGTGCCTGGTGAGCACCACACATCTTGCTTCAGCTCTGGACTCACAGACATCTCCCTGTCCCACCCAGGCTGGCCATCCAGGAGGGTGCTGCCAGCTCACCAGAACGCACTGTTGAGGGTCAGGTAGGGAACCTGTCTCTAATAGGTCTCAAAAGTTTCTCTTTCCTAACAAACCTAAAAGGATGGCATCTTAATTAGATGGGAAAAGTACATCAAGCTCATTAACTAATTACGGGGGAAAGTCCCTGCAGCAGATGCCGGGGTTGCCTAAAGTGCTGCTTACTCTTAACTACTAACTTTGAAAAAAGGATTCTGCTATTAAAGCATTATTTGGTTCCAAAAGCACAACGAAGTCATTTATTTTTTATCAAGTCTAGCCCAGCTAACCCCTTACAGCTTTCATGAAGCGTGTGTGTGTAAGGCAGGGGGCTGGGGGCATGGGAAGGCATCCTCTCAGCTTCCTGGGACCATTCACCTCTGTTAGGAGGATATTTTGCTAATTTTAATGGGATGTTTAATGAAGGTGTGACTCAGAGAGAGGAGGTGGTAAAGTTTGGCCAAAGATCCACCACGGAGCAGGTCGAGATCTAAATCCTGCTTACCAATCTGTGCTGCACATTGATGTGCAAGAGAAATGATCTTTGCTTTCGGGTGCTTACAGATTAATTTCTTTCTCCCAGAGTGATGGAACAACTGTGAGGGCCGCAGGGGTGACAAAGAGCAGTAGCACAAGCAATGAACAACATGGCAGAGGTGAAGGAGAGGCTGCCTGTGGAAAAGGAAGCTTCAAATCAGCAGGGATCAGCTCTTTGCCGTGGGATTCCCGGGCACTAGAAGCACCCCGATGACATTTCCTCCCCATGAACACCTAACGAGAACTTGGAGACGTCTCAGAGAACTGCCAACAAAAAGGATCCAAATTTTGCAACAGCCTGTCCCAGCCCAAACTTCCCAAAGCCTGAGGGACCTTGAATTCTCCATCAGAACGGCAGCTCAAGCTCAACCCTGCCTCCCAGCTTCATTCCCTGAGGAGAGAGGCAATGCCTTCCGTGATCCCCCCTATGGCGGAGAGCTCTTCAGATGTTTGTTCCCCAAGCTGCAGACGGCAAACCCTAAATATTTCCCCTCCTCCCCTCTTGAGGCTGAAGGAATGCTTTAAAACATTTCTAATCGTGTAATCTCAGCTGTCATATGACCTCAGCGAGGGAAAATGGCCAGATTCAGAGGAAGCTGTTTGCTTAGACCTATGATTAGCTCTTCCCCGCCCCCCCCCTTTTTAAATAAACAAACAAACAAATGAAAAACCCCACAGCCCGGCCGGGTGGTGGTGTTGTTTTCCTTTCCCTAGAAAGCCTGAGGAATGGCACGGCCGGGGAACTTCAGCTCTTGGAAGGTGCCCTGCAACCCTCACCGCCGGCTGAGAAGCCAGCCCTCTGCCTAGGGGAGCGTTATCAATAAGGGGAGTCATAAATCGCCCGCTGAACGGGAACTCAAAAGACCAAAGCCATGTAACTCAAACAGGCTCAAAGCAAAAGAGTCCCTTTAGTGTGAGGGTGGTCTGTGTAAAGTTAGGAGACACCTGCTAGCAAGTCCTGAGACACTAGCATCTGTGTAAACTTGCCCCCTCCCTGTGCCCGCAGCCCTTATAAGGTGTTGAATGAAGCAGTTTCATGAAAAAGGCTCTGTTTGGGGCAGTTCTGAGGCTTACATATACCTAAGCAAAACAGAGCCGGTGCTGTGCAGCCCTGGGATGGATTACCAGGGACCACAGGGAGGCCTATTAATTATTGTGACAAGCTGATCTGCTCGCTGACTGGTGCCTTGAGTTGCGTGCGGCAGGGTGGGTGTCCCTGTGAGAACAGCCCTCTCTGTGCCAGGCTTTTGGGAGAGCACAATAAAGGCGAGAGGATCTGAGGAAACCGGAGAGTGAGGGGGGAACCTGAAGCTGAATGAGCATGTCCACCTGGGGATGAGGGCTGAGAGCCAGAGGGGTCAGTCCCAGCCTCATGGCCAGCCCTGGACCAGGAGCATCTCCTGGCTGTGGCACCAAGACCAGGAGGGGTACCTCCCAAAGAATCTCCTGGCTGTGGCACCAAGACCAGGAGTACCTCCTGAAGCATCTTCTGGCTGTGGAGCCAGGACCAAGAGGAGTACCTCCCAAAGCATCTCCTGGCTGTGGAGCCAGGACCAGAAGCAGTATCTCCTGCAGCATCTTCTGGCTGTGGCACCAGGATCAGGAGAGTTACCTCCTGGCTGTGGCACCAGGACCAGGAGCAGTATCTCCTGCAGCACCTCCTGGCTGTGGCACCAGAACCAGGAGCAGTATCTCCTGCAGCACCTCCTGGCTGTGGCACCAGGAGCAGTATCTCCTGCAGCATCTCCTGGTTGTGGCACCAGGACCAGGAGTGGTACCCTCTGCCACACTCCAGCAGCATCTCCTGGCTGCGGCACTATGGGCAGCACAGCACCATGGCAAGGGAGTGGTTTGGCAGAGAGGATCTTGGCCATCCAGACAGTGGTCCTTGGCCCCCTCAGATCTGCAGCAAGTAGGATTTGAACACTGATTTATTTTTAATTGGAAAGCACGAGCTAACCGGTGAAACCTCTACATGCAAGGCCATCACACTTCCTTATGAATTAAACAGCGGAAATATTTTAGAGCTGGCAAAGCTGCAATCTGGAAATACCAATATTTCACCAAAGCCCTTTTTTAATATGCAGAAGTGTCGTGCGTATTACTCTGAAGTTTCTAGCTGTAGGTGAAATCTTCTCATCATCAACTCTCAATATAATATGCGCTTATCTTAAAGGACATTTACTTTCCTGTGCTTACCGACTGTATTTGAATTGTCAAATGACACTTTGCTGAAATTATTAAAACCTGGAGGTCACAGAGAACCTGACTTGAAAGCGGGAACACACATTCTTTCGTCTGAGCAAAAGTGCATATTTGGAATTTTAAATGCAAATTTTTTTTGGGGGGGGGGGGGGTGTGGGAAGGAAGAATCTCTTTTCTGGCAGACAAGTACAGAGGGAGCGTTTGAAAGAAGGCTCTGCTTTAATTTTTGACAAGTGCTGTGAATAGATGTTCTGCTGTCGGAGGGAAGGGATGGAGCAGAGCCCCGACCGCAGTGCAACGGGGAGCTGGGGAGGGCGAGCGGGGCCCTCGCACAACCCTCCCCGATTAGGGCTCTGGTGGGTGGTTTGTGGCAGGTCCTCCCAGCTCCCCAGAGCAGATTGCGGGTGACCTGGCAGCCCGGTCCCTCGGGGAGGGTGGCAGGGACAAAGGAGCTGTCACCCACCAGCCCTGCCACCTCTGGCTCTTGTCCGAAGCCCCAGCGAGAGCCAGACTCCGCTGCCGTGATACCCGCACGGCTCAGGCTGAAGAAAGACAGGCATTATCTGGCTTATATACTCTGACTGCAGGAATGTTTTCTTTCTGAGGGATAAGGCTTATCTGTTCCCCTTGTCCATGCTTCCTTTTAGGGTGTTCGGGGAGCAGATAGGAAGGGGAAAGTAAAGACGTTCGGCATCCCTCTCCAAAAAACCCTCGAGTAAAACAACCTCACACGACACTGGCAGATTAGCTGTAACCTTCCTGCTCTGTGGCGGCTCTCCCCGTGACGTGCCACGGTGCATTCTGGAACGTGCCTAGCTGGGAGGCCAGACCGTGCCAAAAATGCTCAGGCGAGGAGCAGCGAGCCAGCGAGCTTGAAAGAGGATGAGAAGCAACCTTGCCAGGTCGGTGCCTCTGATTCGTGTTAGATTGCAGCGCGGGGAGCAAAACCCTGCCCGAGCAGAGCACTGAAGTGAAAACAAAAGCCCCAGGGCTTTCCAGTGCTGTCACCCCAGTGCTGGACTGGTTTTTGGTCTTGCGTCGTATTGCACCAAAGCTTCAGGAGCTGCTTTTGTTCTGACGAGGCTCGGCTCGTTGGAGAGCTGCAGTGAAGAACAGAAGTGGTAACGTGGGGATGTGTTTGTAGCTGCCTCCTCACGAGCCTCACCGCAGATCCACAAGCTCCTGTTTCACAGATGGGGACGCTGAGTTGGACTTGAGATTTCACAGGGGAGTCCAGACACGATTTGGACCACTTGCCTCTTGCCAGCTGAGTGCAGCCAAAGTCACAACCACCGAGAGCCCCCAGCCCTTTCAAGCCCCCTGGAGTCACAGCAGGGCTGCTGACCCCCCTTCCCTGACTATCGTCTCCCATGTGACACTGCTCACATGAAGGAGCAGGGAGATGTCAGGGCTCAGATGTTCAGTA
>WTSP01018730.1:0-32402 GCA_025331215.1 Actenoides lindsayi
CCGGCCCCGCCTGCCGGGGTACGCGGCCCTGCGGCGCGGGGGCGGGAGGAACGGCCATCCGGGCGCCGCGGCCCGGCCGAGCCGGTGCCCGCTGCGTCCCTTCCTGCCGGAGCTGCCTCTGAAGCCGCGCTGCGGCCCGCGGGGGGGTCGCGGAGGCGGCTGCCGTGGCGGCGGCTGCCGGGGCTGCCTGTTCCGCGGCTCGCGAAGGCGAACGCGTCGAAGGCTTTCCATCGGATGACATCGGTAACGTGCACAGGGAGAAGGGCCCCTCCAGAAACGCGGCTGTCCCCGGAGGTCTCCGCTCCCTTCACAGCACGGTGCGTGTCACTCGTCCGAAGGGATGGCACCCAGGTCCTCCCAGGCCCTGCGGAGTGTGAAACTGAAGTCATCCGGTCATAGCAACGGGGCTACAAATCCGCAGCAAGTCAGCATCAGTATAAGCGACGTAGCCCCATCCTGTTCCGCTGAAAACGGACAAAGGTTCATGTGTTTACAAGAAATAGCAACATTCTTACTGGTAACAGGTGACAGCACAAGGGGTAATGGCCTCGAGTTGCTCCAGGGCAAGTTTAAGTTGGATATCAGGAAAAACTTCTTTACAGAAAGGGTTGTTAAGCCCTGGAACAGGCTCCCCAGGAAACTGGTTGAGTCACCATCCCTGAATGTGTTTTAAAAATCATTTGGATGCGGTGCTCCAGGACATGGTTTGAGGGGGGGGTTGTTAGGGTGATAGGGTTAGGTTGAGGATGGACTCAATGATCTTGAAGGTCTTTTCGAACCCAAACAATGATGTGGCAAAGTTAAGTGGAAACTTAAACGAGCAGAGCAACACAACAGCTACAGATTTTCAAAAGATCCCCTTGTTCAGATGACTAACTGCTGAATCAAAGCAGTTGTCCTGCACATCTCCTTGTCCCGTGTGGCAGGCGCTCCCCCCCTCCCCCAGAACACCAGCACCAGCTCCTCTGTTGGTGGCACAGCTTTTCTCTTCCAAGGAGCAAAGCCTGGATGGTGTTGCCGCCCTGCAGCCTGCTTAGTTTAATTCAGCCACAGATGCCAACAAGCCAGAGAACTCTGTGGCAGCACCCTTCCTTCAACTGCGCCAATGAGGGCGATGCCACAGGGCACATTTTCACCCTCTGGGGCAGAGATAAGGTCTTGCTGCATTTCACCGTAAACAGAAAGATTTCCCTATAGACTGGAAAAAAATCACATCTTCGCCTTCTGTGGCTGCATCACAAGAGAGATCCCAGACCCACAGTCCCTGGCTATTTACAACAGAAACTCTCCAACCACTAAATTAAATATTGATTAGTTACAAGCAACACCATGAAACAGCCACGTATGTTATTATACCCAGGTTCCCAAGACTGGGATGTAATTCCCCATTAAAATTCCTAGTGAAGGTGGTTCTATCCAACATCGTCGTGTCGCTCTGGCACTGACACGTGCGCTGGGCACTCGCCAGGCGTGCCTGGCTGCCCTCCAGGGCCAGCTGCTGTAGGTGCCGTTCAGTTATGGAAGCACTTGGTTATTCTGTCAGCACTGGGCCCAGGTTCTGCTCTTCACTGGGACTAGACCTGGTAGAGGGATCACATCAAAAGGGCAACGTTCCTGGGGCGGAATAAGAAAAGCGAGAGACAGCAGCAAGAAGAACTGGGCTGCTGAGGTAAAGCTGCTGGTGAACATCACAGAATTACTGAGGCTGGAAAAGCCCTCTGAGATCATCAGGTCCAGCCTGTGACCCAGCCCCACCACACGGGCCAGACCATGGCACTCAGTGCCACATCCAGCCTTTCTTTAAACCCCTCCAGGGACGGTGACTCCACCACGTCCCTGGGCAGTGCATTCCACTGTCTGCTCACCCTCTCTGTCAGGAAATGCTGCCTGATACCCAACCCAAACCTCGCCTGGCGCAGCCACATCATCAGGTCTCTCATAGCAAAGGCCCATCTGATGCGCACCCAGGTACGCGCTGGGACAGGCATTTCAGATACTTACTCATTGTCACATCCCGTCAAGAAAAACAGCTGCATGATTCTAAATGTCTCTTTGTAAGGTTAAAGCGTGAGAAAGAAGCACACTTGTATTTGCCCGGGGTATCGTGCAGTTTAAAAATATTAATTAGAACTATGATCCTCATTCGCCTGTAAGCTCATGACTGTAATTTTAAACACACGGTTCAGGTAAATCCTTTCAATCGTGTCTACAATCAAAGCCTTGCGCACAGAGCTACGCTCATGGCACTGTATCTTGTCTTAAAATTAATCCAGATTTGGGCAGGGAAATAGCGAAAAAGGCCAAATTATAACATGGGACAGGAAACACCAGATAAGAAGAGAGAAATGGATGAAAAAAAAAAAAATAAATACCAGGCCAGGCTGAAATTTAGGGCAACGGTGATGAGAGATGCTTTCTGGAGAGTCTACGGGAAGCGGATCACACTGAATGTAGAAAGCACATTAAAGCCAAAGCCCAGGCTCAGGTTCCCTTTTGCTGATTCTTATTTGATAACGCAAAACTCTGGCAGAGCAGTGAAACAGAGGGCTAAGGGCTTTAATGCCTGGAAACACCACAGCTCGCCGAAGGGCATCTCTCAGCACGCTGAGATACTGCTTTAGGCCTTTTTATTTCAACAGTATAAAGCGTGGCTACAGGGGTTCAGGTGATCCTTATCCTTGCTGAGCTACAGCCTCATGCCTTATCTTAGCAGCCCTTTGATGGAATTATAATAATTGTAATTCACATTTGTCAGTCACTCTGGAGCTTAATGGAGGCCTAATGGCTGGCTGGCCTGAGGATCAATAGCGCCACGTCTTGTCTGCTTGGGACGAGATGTTAAAATAAATACTTCTACTATGCTAAAGATGCAGAAGTAATCAGCTGATCAATACAAACAAAGTTTATCCAGAGGTGAGAAGGCCCCGCACACAGCACGGAGGGGACCTGGCTGGTCTGCAGCTGCAGACAGCTTTACAAGTACACGTGTCTCTGCACTTTTTAAGCAGCGTAATAAATCACACAACATTTTCCACAACTAAATTCTTCCTAATCTAAGCAGACAATTCTTAAACCTTTAATGGGCCCGTGATTGTAAAATCATTTTGTCTGGGTTTTTGAGCAGTAATCTTCAAATGATGGGTCTGTAACAGCAATAATGGAATGTGTCATAAAAGAGTTTTTCCCCAGTAAGTCTATTATTATAATAAAATAATGTATTTTGTCACCTTTACCTTCCGTATTAACCCTTTTTATGATAATTGTAAGTAAAGTGTGTCTCTCATTTCCATTAAATAATATCCTTGCAGCTCACTGAAAGAGTGGGCTATACAGGACCGTAAGCAAAGCGACAGGATGCACATTCTTTTTCAGCAGATTCTATCCCTGCCACTAACTTGTTATAATAAAACCCACTCAGCTTAGAATTATTCTTCTACTTCAGTGTTCGTCTAAGCCTAACTTGAAATTCCGAGTCTTGATTTTCAGTCTCACATTTTTGTGTTTGCAGAAAATACAGTCAATTACATATGTGTGCGCTCCGGTGTCTACCGGTGTAGTGGAATTCTTCATCGTATTACAACACCCACACAGACACCTTGAAACCATATCCAGCAGAACCAGAATCAGGGTGATTTGCATATCCTCTTACAACCAGGAGTTGTTCTGAGCTAAGCCGTTGTTGCAAGCCCAGTGTCAAGCCTCCATATCCTATTTCAGAACACAGGACATAGAGCTAGCTCTAGGAAGCTTCACTGGTGGGTGTTATACATCATATATGCTGGAGCTGTGGGCACATGCATTCATTTTAATGCTTTTGACAAAACTGGATCACAAAAACACCACCCAAATAAAGTTCTGAGCAAGTTTTACTATGAGTAACCAAAGGATATTCCAAGTTATCTTTTAAAACACAGTAACAAGTGACGCCAACAGGGAGATGATGGATTTCATCGATACCAGTATTAAGAATGTTAAAATAACCCAGAACCTTACACTGTCCACGTGAGTTATCTCTTAGGCTCACTATATCTAATCTTATTGCATTTTCCACAGCAGTTCCCTCCGTGTATAATTATTTTAGCTTATGGAAGCTTATGGCTCTTTAATAAGTATCTCTTTGGATTAATTTCACTGCGATTTCTTCAAGCTAATACTAAAATTTTACCTGTCCCACAAGTTCTTTCTATGCATTTATCTCTTTTTCACCAGAAATGGGTTTCAAAACAAAGGTGGCAGCTGGAGAGTTGTTTAGATAAACAAGCCTGTGATCCCATACAATTTAACAACCACTGTTCTCTTTTGAAACCTGACATTAAAGAAAAGTTGGTCAGAAAACATTAGGAGTGGTAACGGGTGTTATTTGCCTCAGTCTCACATAGTTTACCACCTGTTTTATTTTTACAAGGGTTCATACTGCACCACCATACAGAACTATCTGCCTGGATTTAGTAAGGTTTACATTTAGTGACCACTGTACTCTCCCTGAAAGGGAAGAAAATTCTCAAGAGTACTTTGCTGCACCAACTTTAATGCTATTCCCATCCTGATCCATTACAGACCACTGCTAAACTTCACACGGAAGTTTTTTCCTTCCTCTTCTTTAGGAATTTGTTATTCGTGTATTCTATGAAGAGCTGAAAAAACCCAACCAAACAAGCCATTGTAATTCACATTTATTTTATGAAATGTGATGGGAATAAATATAAGCAACTTGGTATTACAGGAAAGCAAATCCAAATGGTTTGATGGGAGAAATACTATAAAAAGATCACCAATCTATAGGCGTTTTTCCAAAGAGAGTGCAAAGCTGTGATACTCTTCTGTGACACTCTGAACCTTCAATGAAGTCCTGAATTCATATCAAGCAGACCAGATTATGAGCAGCAATTACATTAGGGTAATTGCTTGAAAAATAAAATAAAATCATTCTCTCTTGAAAGGGTTCAGTTGTCTTTGTGACTACAATCAAGGCACCATTAATTGCATCTTCATTTTTTTTATACTTGTAACTTAGCTTGTTTAACAAAACTCCAGGTCTACATAACCTGCTCCATTAAGTATATTAGGTCTCATTTGTATTTAACAGTGTTATTGAGAGCAGAGTTTTGAAACATGCAGCATAATTGCAGAAGATGGAGATGGAGTCACCATCCCTGGAGGTGTTTAAGCGCCGGGTAGATGTTGTGCTTAGGGACAGGGTTTAGTGGTTTTGACAGGGCTGGGAATAAGGTTGGACTTGATGATCTTGAAGGTCTCTTCCAATCGAAACTATTCTATCATTCTAAGAGTATTAGAACTGTCTTCATTTCTAATCCTGGCAGAAATAAATTGGAGAAAGCTCATCAGAGTTCCTTATCAAAATCATTAAGCTGCACTTTTATCAATAAACTCCACTGAACAGTCAGTCTGGACACCTGCAAGAGGAAAAGCCAGGCCAAGACCAGCACCGTTTTATTTCTCTCCTCTTTTTGCCTTGAAATGTTGTCAGCATAATTCCATTTTAAAAGTATAATCTGACAGGGCTGGCTTCTGCCAGCACTTATGTCAATTGTTTGACAGGGCTCTCATCTCTCACCTGCCAATACAGACACCTCACTGCCTGCGGCACGCTGCCCAGCTCAAGATCCTTTCATCACCTTCTCTTGTGTTGCACAGAGGTTCCTGCAGCTTATGCAACTACAATGAGTTCCTAAAAATTTATTTCTCTTCTGACACCACAGTCAAAGGCTATTTTAACACCACACCACACCTCCTACCTCCCCGGTGACTCTATCATTTAATAACTGTGTTTGGATTGATTTAAACTGTGGTGATGCTGGTTTTTATTTATATACTAGGAAAGCACTGCAAGACTCTAGTGAGTCCCCTGATCCTGTAAGATGCTAAACTGATTTCTCTCTTCTGCCTGTTCCTTCACATCTGTTGATGAGCTGAGTTTAGATGATTTAATTTATTTTACGATCAATCCTTTCATGCTTTGGTTGTGTTAGGGGCTTACTCTCTGTGGTAACTGGAGTCATTAAAGGATGATATACTAAATCTTCAGTAAATGAGGGTGAAAGTAACTCACTGCTTGTAAATGATAGGCTGAATCATGTTCCAGGTGTATAAATGTGTTCTCAGATTCCTCTTCCCAAACACAATGCGGAGAAATACTGGGGTCAGTAAGGCCTGAAGCTGTCTTTGCTACTTTACTTCTTGTCTGCTGAAGAAAATGAAACAAACAATCAATACAACCATACACTAGCTGCAATACTACAGACTTATTTTCGAGTTTAAGTGGGAGATCAAACGGATTGGAATTAGAAACATGAAAGCTCCTCTAAGTCCCAGGATGAACAGAGTGAATCTGCATTAAAACTATCTCCTGGGGAGAGAACAAATATTTCCTTTGCTCGGTATGCGTGCTGTTATCAGAGCAAATGAAAATAGCCACATGAGGTTGGCTCAGCAATGTGCTTCCAGCCTCCAATTCTGTTAGGGTTTTTTCTTAAAGAAAAATAAAAATAATAGAAGTTAAATAAAGTATTGCATGCCATTGGGTGTATCTAAAATTGAGGACACACAGAAAAGCAAAAACATCTCATTAGGACTGAGCAGACACCTCCAAATTAGTTCAGTGACTGGCTTTTATGCCATGTGGGGACAGGCTGAACACAACTGCAAGGCAGATGGAGGCTGCAGAGCAGCTCCCCATCCTGCTACCCTGGAGCATTCCACTGCCAGTCTAGAAAATGCTCTGGTGTAATATCACCCATTGGTTTGGAACACAACTTTTAGAGCTGTCTTCTGCCCATTCTTATGACTGGGAAACTTGTGCAAAGACTTAAGCCTGATATAAATTAGCCACAGCATGACGTTCATCCAGTTGACATTTGAGGAATGGTGCAAATAACTCCCAGCTGGTGCTCTGCCCAGTGCCACCTGCAAGCACCGGGGTAAAAATCACTGCAATGCACACTGTACCATTCTGAACTGGACTCTCAATACTGCAGCAATTCCAAACAAAATCCAAACTGTAAACTGAATATAGTCTACAGTATTCAGTATACTTACTTGAGACTTACATTTTATTTGCATCCAATTGCCAGTTCAGCAGAAAAAGCACACCTGAGGGTAAGGATAACCAGGCTTCTCATCGTTCCTTGACAAATACTTTTTCTTTTTCTTTTTTTTTTTTTTTTTCCTACTACTCATCCTGTTACCAACACCTAAGCTGAGCTGCTATGGCTACTCTTTTTCATTAAAATTTGGCCCAGACACTTCCTTAAAGTCTTCATTTGGTCCTAGAAAATATAACTTGTGTTCCACCAGTCGTAGCTTTTGTCGCTAACACTGATTTATGGCTTCATTTCCATTATTTGTCTACTACAGTTATATCTTTAAAGTTCCAGTGGCATGTCTTTGAGTATAAATTTCTGTTAAACCCATTCTGCACAACGCATGGCACTTTTTTATTTTAATACCCCATAAAGTTCTAAAAGTCCTAATGATTTGGTGGTACCTAAAATGGTACATGCGGTGTCCTTGGAATCAGCTAAAACCATTAGTACTAACAATTCTTCCACATTTTTTTCTCAAAGTTCTCAATACATATTCAAAGCACAGTGATTTTTCTTTTTCTCAAAAGAGCAAATTGTAGTTTATTTCCCAAATCATTGCAAAGTTTTCCTTAATATGCATAGACCAAAACCAGCAAAAATGTGGAACTACGCTTCAAGTGAGGCTGTTCTACAGGAAGAATGAGCATGGATATAAAGGAATATATGAGCTCACCTACACAAGTCCCCCTGTTTTTTGGATATTATACCTGCACTGAAGGTGAAATTTCATCTCTGTTCCTTGCTGCTTAGGCTATATTTATTTTTTTTAGTATTGAGCTGTGCACAAAATCTCTCAAAAGTAAAAGCTATGGGAGGATGCAAGTGAATTCTATCTGATTAATACAAAACCAGGACAGGTTGGATGGGGCTTTCAGCAACCTGGTCAAGTGGAAGGTGTCCCTGCCCATGATGAGAGGTTGGAACGAGATGATCTGTAAGGTCCCTTCCAACCCAAGTCATTCTTTGATTCTACGATAAGAACATTTTTATAAATGAGCATGCTAATTCAGACCACGACGAGAACAAAAGAAGAGGATAAGCACAAACCATGGAACTGAAGTAGAGACAGAGATCTGAAGAAGAATCAAAGCTGCTTCAACCTTCAACAGAGCTTAAAACCATGAAAAAGCAGATTTTCTTTTGCATAATCCAATATACTCATGCATGTAATCCAATATACCCTTCAAGTATGACTCAGTCTGTGCAGCAGAGCTATGGATGCCAGTGGTATGTTCTGACCAACGCATGTAAATAATTTACCTGTGGTAAATGGGCTGAAGGATGTGAAAGGAAAATAATTGCAGTTGTGTAAGAATCTAAGAAAGTAGATGAATGAACAAGGCACCAGCCCTGGGGATTCATGCACACAAGTGTACCTGGAGAGGAAAAAAAAAAAAAGAAAAGATAAAAAAGTAAAGAAAGCAAGTAGGAGGATAGTTAGTGATTTAGAGGATCAAAGCTGTTTTAAGAGAGCACAGGTACTTGCTTTCACAGAGCATTCAAGAGATTTTAGAGAAATCCTCCACACGATTTAAGACCTGGACTAGGAAACTGTGCACATTATTATAACACACCATACATAAAGAAGATGCCAAACGGCAGTAAAATATTTGTTAAAACCTGAAAGACAAAGCCAAGGAAAATGTGAGAAAACTCCTACCCTTGCACTTGCCTTTTTCTGAAGATGGTCATCTGAGATCCTCTTTCATATGCATCAACTTCTCACAGGGGATCAATGGTACTCCCCTGAGCTGACATTTATTTATCCTTCAGGGCAACAGTAGCATGACTGAATGCACTACTGACCCCAGACATTATCCCTTCCCAGAGCATTTATATGCCTGTCAAAACATTCCAGTTATTCCCTTAATTGAGCAGGAGATGAAGGTGCCAGATAGATAAGCCAACTAAATTAATGAAAATTATTATTATTATTAACAGAAATAAGGAAATTAAATCCAGTTGCGAAAAAACTGCAGCAGAAGAACAACATGATATCCATCTGTACCTGGAGTGGTAGCCAGATGAACAGGAACGTTGCAAAATGGTACCTACTTAAAATCAGAATTGTATAAAGGTAATTTTACCTTTCCTAAACCCATCATTTCTGTACAGAGTTCTCAGTCTGGGAAATCTAAAAAGTAAACAGACATTCCAAAGGGGCTGGGGAGAGGGAGTGGAGTGGAGAATACTGCAACAGGCAACAATAATAAACACCAATTTATACATGTGTTTCTCTGTATCAGACATTACACATGTATGAATTCTCTTTAACAGAAAGCAGTCAAGCTGGTAGACAGAACCAGCAGGGTCACAAATCCTAATTTAAAAGCAGCTAGCAGAAAAGGACTTTGATCAGATTTGAGGGAAGTTGGGAGTAGTACAATATACATACCACAGCAATTCCCATGATACTCAGACCGGCATATGCATTTACAGCTATCAGCATTCAAATATCCTTCATTATAGCACTTTTTCCCATGGCAGCATGTTACTTGGTTCCTCCATATCTGGGGAGGTGCTGTGCAGATTAAACCAGTTTCTAAACCCATTTGAATAAAAGAATAAGTATTTATTTATATTGAAATTTGTATTCATTTTGTCAGAATCATTTATATACGGCTTGTGCTGAATTTTGAGTTACTAACTCAACCGAGCAGTTGCTCTGGGAGTTCACTGTAATTAGCTGTTATGAATCTGTCATTATTCACAGACCATCTTGGAACAAATGAACAAAAATATTTTTATGCATTCGTGTTGTTGAGGACTAAAAATATCACAGCTCATGTGTAATCTTCCTGCAATTTAGGAAAACCTTTGCGTTTTCAAATACTATTCTGCTGCAGTAACTTTGTCAGTTTTCATAAGTGACAGTAATTACAATAATTGGGGATTTTTTCATCTTACGCAACGCTTTTCTGCTGTAACTGCAAAAAGAATTAGTGGCAGTTACATCCATAAATATGGCATTGTATGAGCTTGAAAAAAAAAGTAGTGACCCAAAGAGATAATATTTAACAGTGTTGTTTCACTAGCCAACCCATTTCCACAGTTGTAGGGGCAGCAATCACAAATTCAAGGCTTCTCGGCTCCGCTATCGTAAAGAACTTTTGTATTCCCTTTAGTTCATGTTGTACTTAATCCCCCGTTCTCTGAAGGGAACGGCAAAGCGGTGCCCATTGATTGCAATGATACAGAGGTATGAATCACAAAGGTTTCCTCTTTCTCAAAAGCAAGGCAAATATATGACTGCAAAGCCATTTTAAATATTTCATCCCGTGTCTATAGATTGACTGCAAGTACAGTAATCCCAGCTGGAAACAATTACAATCGCTCCCTGCAGCGCCCACATTTAGCTTGGCACAGGTATTTGTGGGCAATTTACTTGATGCATTCCAGCACAGAAGGGCTCATCAGAAGGTGTGCAAAGCTCTGTACCGTCCAGAGCTCAGGGGACAAAAAGTGAATGCCAGCGCGATCCACGTGCGAGCACTCGCAACGTTAATAGCACCACAACAGAACTTTCAGAACTACCTGTCTTGACCAAACAAAGCCTGCTCTCTTCTTTATGGGCAATTTTCCCTCTGGTGGGCACTGCTGAATATTCTTCCTGAAGTTCTTCCCAGGAAGAACACAGCAAAGATTTGGATCGATTTGAGATTGTACGGTACCACCCAAGAGCTCTGCGGCCAAATTAGCCACTATCAGTGTGTCAGGCAGGCCTAAAGCCAGTGCTGCCAAGACAGCCCCAGAATCTATTTTTATGCTCTCCTGAGGGCCCCACGTTAAGAGTTGCTGAAATATGGAAACCAGCAGCAGCTGCATAATCAATTTATGTGAAATCATTGGGAAATTATTAAATCAGAGATTCACCAAGACGGTATCAAAAGAACTGACTAAATCCTACTCTTATTTCTAGTCGTGTCCCACCAAATTTGGACCACTGTGTCTAAATGAGTTATGGGTCTTACTAGCACCTTTTTAAGAGATATGCTAACTCACAGCAGCCTTGGGCTGTAATAATTCTGAATTTGTGTTTGTAACTGCTAATTCAGTAATTCTCCCTTAATCTCCCAGGTTCTGTTTCCACAGGCCGCATCAGAGAGACTGCCAGAAGAAATGGCAAGTGACCTCATGGGAAACAAAGGAGCACATGAAGTTCACTCTGCTCTTGCTTTCTTGGAACAGGGGGAGATTATGGCCATGGTCAAATTGACTCTACTGCCTTGGTTGCCAAGTGCCCCAACATAACAACTGACTGAATGGATTATTTTTCTAGGTAGTCAAAGAACTGCAGGACACAGTTCATCTTTTCAGCTGGTTAGAGTTGAGAAGTAAAAATAATTAGCTTTTTTTTTGTTTCTCTTTTTTTTCATTCAATGTGCATATTTCACATACTGTAGTTTCATGTTTCATTTAAGGAATTTGTTAGAAATACCTTGGGTGCAGTTTCTCAGGCAAAAGAAAAGGAGGTCAGGTGATAACAACACCTGAACAGGCTGCATAATCCCAACCTTCATCACACACGTGATTAAGGACACACAGCTCTTAAACTTTAAAGGACAATCCATTAGAAAATAGAAGAACAAACTTTAGAACTCAGCTAATACAGATAACACCATACAAGGACTGGGTTTGGGCTGCTTTAAAGGTAAGGAAATAATAGGATATTGGTACCCTGCTCAATTAAGATAACACATCAATGCCTGTCTGTTATATAAAGATAACCCAAATGACTGTGAGAAGCACTGAATCAAAGAGCATACCCCACAGCAGAGAAAAAAAACTCAGTGATGCTGTTTTGCCTGAAAATGACTTGCAAATTAAAATGTGAATTAAAAAAGTCTAGTACTAGAAATAATAGCCACTTAGGGCTGGCCAAACAGCATTGACATAACACATTATTAGACAATATCTGTTACTAGCAGTAAATATTTATTCTAATAGAAAAGCACTATATATAACATAATTAATGAGAAATAAACACACAAGGTTAATTGAATAGTTTGTATCAGACATTTTTCCAAATATTAACCCAAATCCATAATAAGCCAGGGACACAGTGATAAATTCTTTCTGGGCTATGACATTCTAGTATGTTCGTTTAGCAAGGCAGGTCACATGAAATTATAGGCATAAATAGTTTTGACCATTACATTTTGCTATCGTGACAAAAAGAGAAAGATTTTTAATGTATACAGTATACATAAGGAGTACAAAGCACACTTGTTCAGAAAAATCACCTAGAAACAACACCTAACCAACCTTCATGTCACAAAAAAAACCCTGCAATTCAGACAATTTCAAAAGACTTTTGGTGTAAAAATATTTTGAGGGATTTTCAGGAAAAACTCAGCACTCAGTGGTCTCCACTGACAACAATGAGAGCTTGTCACACGCTTTGGCAGGAACAGGGTGAGGGCTAAACGTGTTTGATTGTGTGTAAGTAAAGAATAACCATAAATACTACAGGAGGTAAGGACAGACCTGGTTGTTTTGATGTCACCACACAGTTAATAACACAGGAAAAGCTCTACCCACGTCGATGGGCTGATTCATCTTTTCCAGCCTTCATTATGAATCAGATTCTTTATTATCTTTTTATTGAATGGAAACCTGACTACAGCACAGGCAGTGGGAGTCTTGCCTTTGACGTCAGTCGGGTCAGTTCCTGATTACTTCACCAAACTAATATTAAAAACAGCCTTGCATATTTAAACCTTAATCACAGTTTAACTGCAGGGATTTTTTTGAAGGAAAGAAAAGATCTGTTGCAGAAAGGAAAGACAGATGCCTCTCTTGTTTCATATACCTCAGGCATTAGCTTTCAAATGACTTATAACAGAGGTAAATACTAAATAATAGACTAAATTTCAAATCATTCGAGGACTGAGGGGCTCTTGGCCAAAAAGGAACGTCACACGGTGGAGGCCTTAACACCACAGATGTAAGTTCACAGGTGTTAACAGCATTTGCCCTTTGCTTTAGGTAACTGTTTTTACAATAGTTCTCAGAATGAGCAATAAGGCTGTGCACACGGAATAGAGTTTTAGGCAACATTTTTAAAGGCATGTATTTCTTACAGCAAAGTCCAACTTCACACCACCCAGATCACGTTGAGGGCTCTTGTGATGACAGGCTGCACAGCTTTCCAATCTATAATGTTCCTACACAAAAACAAGATATAAAAGTTCTTTTTTATGTATACACATCTGTTAATCCTTTAATACTCTGCTGGAACAGAAATAGGAGGTTAAATAAACTGAACTGTAATGGCTTCACTGTTTAGAAAACCCCAATCCATATTGCCAAGATAGGCAATGTACGTTTAAAACATGAGAAGTGAAAATGCCTGCCAAAAAGTAAACTTCTGAACATGCACCTAGCACAGTTAATGAAATAGTATTTTTCAGAGGGGTCGAAGAACATCTCCAAAATGCCCCACTTCTCCCACTGGTCCCACAAAACCATACATTTTGTGGCTAGGGATTGAAGCCTCTTGGATGAAAAGTTCTCCCTTTTCATAGAATGAATCACAGAATGGTGGGGGTTAGGGTTAGGGACCTCTGGAGATCACCGAGTCCAACCCCCCTGCCAGAGCAGGGTCACCCAGGGCAGCCCACACAGGAACAGAGCCAGGTGGGTCTTGAAAGTCTCTACAGAAGGAATTTTGCTGCAGAAGAAGGCATACAACTTGCAGTTTTCTAGCTAATCTGTCTCCTTGCTTGAAGAATCTTGGTTTTCATTCTGAACTGAAATGCAGTCAAACTTTCAAAACTTTTTTTTCTTTTATTCCTATTCAGGTGTATTTATGAGCCAGGTTGACTGGAGAACAAAATAACACGGGTTTGAAATAGGAAGAATCTAAATTGCTCAGTGCCCATCTCCGACTCTCTCTGCCACTCCCCTCTGTTCTGTCTTATAAGTGACACTCTATGGGATATCTACCTCTAGGTTCACAGGCTGGTTCTACCTCCATGCAGGTCTGGACTGTAAATATCAATAGCAGAATACACATGAGGGACTGATCTGCTGGGTGATGGGGACGAGTCACTTTCTTCTCAAAAAGACCCTTTAATGTCTTTGCTTATTTTGTAAGAACAGAAAACGAAAACCTTACAACGAGACTACAAGTAACAGGTATCATTTCTGCAAGTTACTTATAAATTTAACCATCCACAGCAATATTTTCTACAAGCAGCAAAGCAATAACTGGAAAATGTCTTTGTTTTCCAATATGCAGGCTACAGTATCCCAAACAGATCCCCATCACCCCAAAGTTCAGAGCATATGGCATTCTGGCAAATCCTTTCATGACATTTCAGCACATTACACAGGCATGACACCATGGAGCTGGTCATGCCTGTCAAAGCATGACACAGCACAGGAGATACAAAAGGGCAGTCTTACAAACTAAGGTTAACAGGCAGTGTGGCTCCACTCAACGTTTTCACCCCAATCTTTGTGAGTAACATGCAGGCAGCGATGCCAGCTCACAGGCAAACTGGAAACTATCTTCCCCATAGCCTGTAGTCACTGCTGCAATAAACAGTCACTAAGCATTTGAGTGCGTCTAACATTTTCTTTCTTTAGGCAACTTGTCCCTATAATAAAGATGTCTCCAATACATATGTCTGCCTGCAGGAGCCACTTCACATTTTCCTGTTCACAGACACGCAGAAATGCAAAATTAAATGTGATCAGGTCTGTATGGGAGAGTTCAAGACCCTGAGCTGGAAACCACCAGAGGCTGGCAGGCTATTCTGGTAAAAAAAAAAAAAAGCACTGCATGTTTGCCCTACGCTCACGTTCCACCCTAGACACGTGCTATTGGTCAGAGGACACTGGGCTAGATGAATCTTTGGTCTTATTCAACTTGAGTACAGCTATTTTCTTTTGTTAAGTGACAGTTAACATACTCACCTTCATTGAGTCAGAGTCACCATGAGTTCTGGATACAATTCCGCAGAACAAGCTGGTTATAAAACTCCTAACAAAATTATTAGTCACAACGGCACAGGAATATCTTCTGGAGCAATTCCTGCCACTTTGAGAATTCTTTACAACGGATGACACTGGCTTTTTATTTCACCATTTCACATTATTTTTATATAACCACTAAACTGTTGAGACATTCCTTTATGTGTCATTCTTCTATAGCACCTTGACAGAATCTCATCAGCTGGTTCTGGGTTAGTTTTGGCCTCCTAATTCACCTGTAAATCAGTAACAGGTACAAATTATTAGGGTTTTGGCAACTAAGGTAAAAGCTTATTCAAAATACACTTACCAGGATAACTTAAATTGATTACCCTACAGGTCCTTAGAGGTACTGCATATGCTGTGGTCAAGTCAAAGTATGTCAATATATTGTCTTTTTCCACCTCTGGTGTCAAATATTAAATGTTCAAATCGTGTCTGTTAGACACCAAAAGAGAAAACCTGCAGCAGCAGCAGCTGAGAACAAAGCTAGAGTCTAAGCACACCCCTCTCAAAATATAGTTCCTGGGCTTTAAAAGCTTTTCAAACTCTGGCCCAATCCAGAGTTCTATAAAGCAGTGCTATTTCAATAGTTTAGTATCCTAATTGAAAAATAACTATTATAATGCTCTCATTTTCCAGGGATGTAGCTGCTGTTAGAAAACAAAAGGAAGCATACTTAATTTGTGAATATGAAGTCAGATTCCTTGTTTCTCTCTTTCTTACTTTGGTACATTCACCACCACTGGGATAACACACAAAAAGCTGCCAGAAAACAAATTTCGCCTCCAATTACTTACATAAAAAGGCATTTTATTTATTCATCTAAAGTTAATTTTTAAGGCTTTCTTATAAGCCCAGAACTACGGCCCTTTCTAATCCAGATGAAAAGTGTTTTGTTTGACTAATTCAAGCCAAGGGTTTACTTTCAACTCCCAACACACGAGAATGTCACGTGAAAACCATTAAGCAGGTTTAAGCCAGGGCACTGGTATAGCTGGTTCAGGCTGGAGTCACTTGACCAAGGTCTTTCAGCATGTTTTTTGCATGGTTTGCACCTGAACCATACAATAGCAAGTCAAAGGCAGGTGTCATACAAACAGCCGATGAATACGCAACGTATCTAAGTATAAAAACTCTGCCTTTCTAAACTGAAAATCTTCTTGCCAAGATTGAGACAGCACTGTACTACTGACAGGGGGTTTGGCTACAGACTGCATCTGCACAGTCCAGAGCCTCCTGACCTGTCTGGGTACCCACATCTCTTGTCCTTGCTCACACAAGCTAGAAAATTAATGGAAACGTGAATAATTATTAAGCAAACACAGTGCATTTTAGGAACCATTAGAGAAAATAATGGTTAAATTACCTATGTGTAATGTCCACAAAGAGGACACAGCTACTGCTCAAGAACTTAACACCCTTTACTTTATCCCAAATTTTCAAAGATTTGCTCTCCCAGCTTAAATAATTAACTAGTATACCTGCTATTGGCAACTGAATTATTCTTTGGTTGCACCTTAGTGTGATTGCAGAGAATCATTACAGCTCTGAAAATATTGAACACTGTATGGTCTGTGGATAAAAGGCCCAGAGCACAATTAACAAGTCTAGGGATTTGTGTCTCTTGCATGAATTGGTCAGGGTCCTATGTGAGCTCCTGCAATAGGCTTTTACAAAAGGTTATCACACGTAACCTGCTGGGATTTCCTGTCTTTACCAAGTGTCAATCTGTTCCGTTTGAAGGAGGCTGTCATTATGGGAACATGTCATACAAAATCTGGTATGCGTCCTTCTTTCTTACAGACAGACATTTGGTTCAGGCTTCGCATCAAAAAATAGTATTTTTTACAATTAGAAAGATTTTCAAGTATTTTCTAAATACTCATCATAAGCTACCTATTGCACTTACCTCTTCTCAGGCAACGCCAATCACATATTAATAGAATAATCACACACCTTTGTGTAAAACGTTGCAATATTTTTGGAGATTAAAATAGGAAAAGTACCTTGACAGAAAAACACTAGCCTGCAAAAACATGTAGTATGTGTATTTCTCTGGCTATGCATAAAATAATCTGGGTAACACCTTCAACAAGGAGACTGAAAACAGCCTTACATACTAAATTTTCAATGAACACCTTTATTTAAACCCTTCAAAAGTTTTATTTGCCAATGGACTTTCTACCCCATCAGCGATGAAGTCAGACAGGCCCCTTTTCCCAGAAACAGGCCAAATGGATCTGTGAATGTTGCCAGGAGAGGCTCGGTACCAGCATGACCTAACTGCAGAAAGACTAGGCTGAAAAGAAAAATAAAAACATTAATAATATTGATTTTATCCAAAAGCTCAAAAGTGCTTCATGCAAGATTAATTAACTCTCCCCGCACCTCCGTGAGCTCGGTAAGTATTACTGGCATTTTGCAGATGGCAAAAAGAGATGGAAAGCAGCGTGTCCAGAGCCAAAGAGCAGCTGAGGAGCAAAGCACGGGGCTCTCGATGCCCAAGGCCAGTCTGACCAGGTGCCCTCTCACTCCCTGGGAATTAAACAGAAGACACTTGCTCAGATGTGTGTTTTGAAATGCAAAGAGCAGTAGCATAAGGGCCAGGGGGGTCTTCGAGCACCACTTGCTGTATTTTAGAGCAGTTGATGATGTGGTTATACACAGAGAACAACTGCTTTACTTCACTGGTTACTAACAGGATGATGTAACATTTGGGTGGGGAGTGGGAGAAGGAAACTTATTCAGCTGACATTAAATATTTACCCACTGACAGCTGTTACTGCCTGCTACCTGGCAAACCATATATAAGCTTTAGGGCAATTTTAACACTAGTGACAAATCTGTAACTACAATCTTACGTTAGATTTAAATTGCCTTCGTCTGGCCTATTCCCACATGGAAAGGTAAGAGAGAAAAAAACCAAAAAACAAATACACACTCGACATGTACATTTATCTTAAGTGTTAGTGATTTGTTTAGTAGTTTTAAACTACCTTACAGGTCTATCTTTGTAGAATCTCACGTGACAAATAATGCAGAACCTTTTTTGCACGAGTAGTATTCTGACATTTTAACAGAGGGTTGTTTGGGGTTTTTTTATAACAAGTGTTAACACATTTTACATAGTCCCATGGATGAGAATGTTTCCCGGATTTCTTGCTCTAGCTGACAGCTCAGGAACCCAACACTACCTGTAACAGAAGACAGACCTTTATCCTCCAAAACGTCTGTATGGGAATAGTTTCACTGAAGTTAGCTGACTACTCCTGCAAGGAAAATGAGAGAGGTGATGTAGCACCAACTGCAACAGGCATTGAACCAGAATCTACCCACATTCCCTGTTTCAGGACACTTAAACAACTCAGCCTTTTTGGAGACAGCTTAATTTTGTCTGCTCTATGGACAGCACTTACCCTTCCTCCTTGCCAACAAAGGACCGAAGGTTGTGACAAACGTTGCTGCAAGTGAACGAAGCAAGCAGATTGACCTACACCTTTTTACAGTCCAAAAACATCCAAAGTCCCTCTGCTACGAAAAGGCTGTTGGCAAATCTTGGAAATAACCGAACAATAAATGTTGTTACTGTCAGCAGAACAGGTGCATCTAAGTGAATTTCAGATTGCTGGATTTCTTATTAATATTGTTATCTAAATAAAAAAAAAATATATAGCACAGCAGGCCCTTTGTCCTGGGCAGTCAATGAAAGCTCAGTGCTCAGATGAAGGGATTTCCTGAAGACATGTTTAAAGCATGCAAATATGAGCCAAAACAAGCGACCTATAGGAGGTCATTAAATCTATGCAAAAAAAGAAAAGAAAAGATTGAATGCCATAGTTCACTCAATTTGCTTAACTATGACTTACAATGTCACTTCCCGCATCAGCATGTGGATCATCCCAGGAATCTGTTACAGAACCCAGAGCTCCATGTTTATGAGTAATATATTAAAATACGGAGTCATTCCTACAGAATCCAGACGGGAGCTGATTCAGACTCTGATTCTGTCCTTCTCACACGTTCTGAGGCTTCTTTTAGGGTGCTTATGCTGAAGTACACAGTGACGAGGTCACTCCAGTGCCATCCTGGCTGGTTTATCCCACCATTCCTGTTGGTGCATCAAAAAAAAGAGTGTTAAAAATCACACTGCAAACACCTGGATACTCAGCAACATCACCAGTTCCGACTGCGGGATTTATTTGCCACTAAACTGTTGAGGTTTCCTCATACCAGAATTTCACAGGTCCACGGACTCCACTCCAAATCAGCGCTGCGTGGTTTTATGTCAGCTACAAAGGTCAGAGGAATAGAAACAGCCTCACAAGATTTTTATTTTCAAAATTCTGGTTTCCTGCCAGCGGGAGAGGAACAGCAGGGGACCTGGCTGGCATTCACAGCAGCTTATTTTCTGCAAATATTCCTTAATTTGCACTTTCCAATAGTCTTAAACTCTACTTTTATTTCTTATTTTTCCTTTTAGACAAAGGCAATCTATGGGAAATATACTCCTAATCAAAAAAAAAACCCCAAACATATTGCAACTTGTATTGATCATGTATCAAATGCTCTCTGTGTTGCATTTCTACAGTGAACACTATTCAAAGATTCCTGCAGGCAACTGTTGTAACCAAAGATGCTCACGCTGGACATTAAGCCTTATAGATTGCATTTGGGGCTGCTGATGGCTGTGGTTTGGGCACGATCTGAGCCCCGAAAACCTGAGCCTCCAAATACGCCAGTGAAACCAGTTGCTCCCACCAGTGCTGGCTGAGCCCCCGAAAAGAGACGAGGATAAGGCTGCAAGTTGTCCGACTGGGTTTGAAGACTTTTTTTTCTGTAGTCCGAGGACGGCCCGGTCCCGGCCCCGCCGGCAAGAAAAAGCGAGATCGGCCCCGCGTAGGCACCGCTGGGATTCGAACCCAGGATCTCCTGTTTACTAGACAGGCGCTTTAACCAACTAAGCCACGGCGCCAGGCGGTGGATTCAACCTCCGCGCGGCCCCAATACCCGGGCCCGGCGGCCTCAGCGCGGCCTTCTCAGAGGGACGGCTCCGGTAAACCGGCGGGTCCCGGCCCCGCTCCCGCCAAGGTTCAGAGACGCAGCTGGAGCCCTGGGGTGGGAGAGCGCTTTGTGCTGCAGCCGTGAACAGCCGGGAAAGGCAGGGCTGAGGCCACGGCTCTGCCCGGTGCGCTTCTCCATGTGCCACTCTGCACCGCGGGCAGCCCTTAGCATCGGGTTTGGCACAACGCAGGGGGAAGGCTGAATGAAAATACATCAATTCCAGCATTTCAAGAGAAAAAAAAAATCCCGAAACATCTAAGGAATGTTGCTTACAGGGTGCACTCCTGCCTTATCCCACAGAGCCTCGGGTGCCCGAGGCTCGTGGCAGAGGATGCCAAGGGGAGATGGGGTCTCAATCACCTGCTGTAATCATCTAGAATGATGCAAAAATAACCCACCATGTGCATAATGCACACACTGCTCACAGGCTTTGTGCACACACGGGACACTGGAGCTCCTGACCAAACCCCCACGTGTCTATACAACCAAATAACCACTGCAAAGACACCTGGGTCACACTTGACAGAGCTGACCAGAATTCTTCACACAGAACTGACACTGTCACCAGTAAAACACCCTCAGGGGCCCAGCTCCTGACCCTGTCACCTGCACAGGGCAGCAAACAAACACCCTCAGGGGCCCAGCTCCCAACCTGTCATCTGCCCAGGGCAACAAACAAACACCCTCAGGGACTCCATCCCCAACCCTGTCACCTGCCCAGGGCAGTAAACAAACACCCTCAGAGACCCCATCCCCGACCCTGTCACCTGCCCAGGGCACCAAACAAAACACCCTCAGGGGCTTGGCCCTGTCACCTGCCCAAGGCAGCAAACAAGGCCAGGCCAGGCCAAGAGGTGTGTGGTGGTACCGGGCAGGAACAGGCACGAGCCAACATGGAGCCTGGCCCGTGACCCACACTCGTCTGTTGGGTGGGATCATCTTCCTCCTTGAATAGACCTGGAGTGTAAGCAGCATCTGCAATGCGCTGAGATTGCCTTGGCAATTCAACAGGCATCTCAGGCATATTTACACGTTACTCTACAAATAACTTCTAGCAGAAGGGCAGCCACACTGACCTGGTCTAAAACAGTCTACAACTTTCTCATCAGGTAAGAGCAGGGGCTGTTGTTAGATCAGTCACAGAACCATCAAGGTTGGAGAAGACCTCCAAGTTCAAGCGCAGCCATCCACCTGACACTATCGTGACCACATGAATTAGTCAAACTACAATGGCACGAGAGCCAGCAAAAATGAAGATAAATCTCCAGCTTATGAATTGTCCATAATTCTCACGTTCCCCACAAAACCCACACTGCATACAAATAGGAGCCTTCTGCTGCAGGTGAAATCAGTTCAGGGCTGAAGACAAGCTGACTCGCATAGTACCCAAGCACTAAACATGTGATGGGCAGGAAACAGCAATAAGTAATCAAGTGTACTGATTTTATTAACATCAGAATGTAAGAATTAATTTTTCCTTGTTTTTCTCTATGTCTCAAAAGAGGATTCATTCAGAAGCAAATTTCCAATATATCGACATTACTAATGCAAAATGAACCGAGCCTCTCTAGAGCAGCTGCTTTTTTTCCTGTTTCAGCAGAAAAAAAAATAAAATCGAGCTTTCATTTTTCCAGCTGAAAGGGGTAATGGAAGAAACAATGAACACTTTCAATTCTAATACAACATTAATTATTCTAGGACTAATCTTTTCTTACATACAGAAATTAATTCAGTATTCCTAGCGACATTAAAGCCAAATTAATTCAAGTATAAAACATGCCTATTTTATGTGATCTGTTTAAAAAAAATAATAAAATAACATGAGGGGCACAGACAGCATTTTCTTTTAGCCTCTGTAACAAAGCAATAGTATTTAATTAAGGAGTAAAGAGGGGAAGAGAATGCTGGAAAATAATAGTTTATCACCTAATACTCATTCAAGCCATAGCTCTATACAAAACGTACTACTCCCTAGAAATATTTTTCTTTTAACCTTGGATTCAAGTGTAACTGTTGATACATAATTCACATAATTTAAACAAGGGAAAGAAAACCCTACCTGCTTAGATTTCTTTAGCTTAACTGCATTCCGGGCCGTCACATGCCCAGTTCCAACCACTTTCCCCACTTTAAGTTCCTTTTAGAAAGAAGTGTTGAAAGGGTAGAAAAGACTATTTTTAGGAATAAGGCTTCCATACAGTTTGAAACAATCTTTTATTAATTGACATTCTTGCACATACTGAGTAGATATAATCCTCTCAGGGTTGCTCATAAGAAAGGGTAGAAAAAAATTAAAGGCTGCCTGCAACAAGAAGCTTGATATTACACAGAATGAATTTGTGCTGTATCGTGTCAGATGTGAACCACAACTTACTCTCAATGCCTGAAAGCTCCTTTAAAATTTTTTTGTAGGGAGTATGGCAACGAATTCCACAGAAGTTCATGGTTTTACTTGCAAAACTCTTTCTGATGTCCACTGGCAGCAAAGATTCTTTGTTTACCACAGTAAAGAAGAATGGTTTATCTACAAAAGAATAGTTTATCTAAAGAAGAATGGTTTATCTAAAGAACAGAAGGAAACCTATCAATAATTTACGTACCCACACATTTTCTTCAGTAAACTGAACTCTGAACTAATGTATTAATTTAAAATTGTTTACAATTTCCCAAAGGACAAATAGTTTTATTCTCTAGTAGCATGTGCAATAAGTAAGATTTCTACTCCTGGGGATTTCATTCTTTACCTGACACATCACAGCTATTGAGTTTATTTCATGTGATGTGTTTTATTATTCTTCATACAGAATACTACGGTAACACAAGGTTAGAGGGAAGTCTTATCTGTGTAGTACATAAAGACACACAGGAAGTCCATTTCTACTCCACTGTGTTAACCTCCCAAGATGGTTAGATTAATTTACAAGATCAGGAGAAACAGACTGTGGCAATGGCAAAATTTTTCTCCCTGGAGAAGACAGACGACAGAACACGCGCTTGGCTATCACATCAGAGTCACCACGCTGCAGGCATAAGAAAGGTTCTTTGCATTCTTCACACTGGTGTAAATAGAACAAAAAATGCCATTTCAGTTCCTCAGCTGTGACAGACGTGCATTACTTCACTCATGAAGGTGCAGCTCTCTACACGCACCTACTCGACGCAAACAGTGCTGCTCAAAATTCATTCCTGTGATGAATGGTTTGGAGCTTTTTTCATGAATAAGACTATTTTATGTGAACTCTGATTTTATTTTTTTCAGCTAATACAATGTCATGATTTACTTTTTTGGGTGGCCTGATGAGTACCCCGATTTTCATCTGTTCTGCTTTGGGGCTTTTATTTTTTTTAACTGGACAATTATCTGACTATTGGAGACACGTGGAAAGGAAAATTTAAAAATTAAAAAAAAAAAGGAAAACTGATACATAGCAATAATTTTAGATGAAATGTTAACCCACTGTAGCCAGTAGAAAGAAGTTTTTCTACTGATTACACACATACTCATGCAGTTTAATCCACTTCTATCAGAGTCAATATAACATCGATTCCCGATTCACTACTCATGAAACTATTGACAATAAATTTGAGACATTTTTCTAATTTTTTGCCATGCTTTAAGTATTACTAAAATGCACCCCAAAAAAATCCTCTCTTGTACCAATTTTAACCATATTCTCAAATTTCTGTTAATCAATACTTGTAGGAATGTACACACTTTCACATTTATAAAACTTATCTAAAACCTTAAGAAGCTGCTCACTGCTTTTCAATACTTGCTATTCAGAAAGAAAGTCTGATAAAAATGGAATAGAAATAAGAAAAATAGTTCTTTTTCATGCAGTTTCATTTAATGGCTATTGACAAGGAGGAAAAAACCACACGAGAGCTCACAAATCCACTACCAAAACCAATGGAGCGACTGTAAAAACAAGCATGTTTCAATAGCATTAAGCTTGTTAATGTTATTCTTTCCTAAGACAAATTTATCATCCCTGTTTTAGAAATCAGAATACATAGAATCTCAGTCTTAAAAAGGCAATCCTCAGAATTTGTTATGTCCAGGAGCACAGGAATATTACCTGTCTTGCTTCAATACTCCTCTTGTAAAAGCAGCCAATTACTCTGCAGAAGCATCAAGTGCAGAAAAACAAAACGTGTTTATTTTTAAAAGTACACACATGTGGATGTGTTTTCTAAAAGCAAAAATACACCTCAGTATGAAAATTGGTGTCCTTACCAAAAGCAATTTTTAAGAAGTACTGTTATTAGTACATCCCACTCCCAAAACAGGGTTTGACAACTTTTGCAAATGGAGAACAAACACAATCACTTTGTGCTTTCAGCCTAGAAATCTGACAGCTTTCCTTTAACCTTCAAATTTTCTCTCTGAACAAAGTATGAGCTGTGGTTAAAAAAACCAAGTGATAGAACCTGAGCAATTTCTGAGCCTCTTGCTTTTCCAATTTCTATAGCTGAAGGAATACGATCCATCTTTTCAATATTCCACAATCTCAAAGTATAATCCTGAGAAAAAGATACGATTATTTTGATATATTTGCATTTTACCAAAAAAAAAAGTGATTTACATCATTTCCATAAGGATGAAATCTCATCTTATCAGATGAGCCCTCTCAAAGTGAGAGCTATACTCTCTGACATTTAAATATCATGTCTTTAGAAACAATCTCTAGCAATCTTAAACTGCCCACACATTTAGAAACAAAACAAAATACTTATCAATTTCTTTTAAAGATTTTCTGTAATTACTCGACGTAAATACCAGTTACAACTTAGCACTTTTGTGAGCACCTTCACCACTCTTAAATTTCATTTAAAAAATAAAACAAAACTGAAAACGAGGGACAAAATGTTCACATCCATTTGTTGAAACCACATCAGGAATCAGCGATTACCTTTGAGGCTGAAAGAATCCAGTTCTTTTTTTTGCTAATTGCAACATCTGTCACCCAGTCCCCGTGACCCTACCAGTAAAGCAAAATTTAGCTGTAACACAAGGAAAAAAACTTTATGATTTTTATTAAAACAAGCCCCACTATTTGTACCACAAATCATTTTGAAATGCAGGGAGAAAATTCTTATCTAGACTGCTCACGTCCAGTGAAGAAAAAAAATGTTGCTATGAAGTGGATACTTCCCTAGATAAAGAACAGTGGCTGTTACCACCTCTGGTAAGCAGATCACCAGTCACAGCACTCAGAAGAATGGCAGGTACACAGTTACCATGGCTTTGAGTTCCATTTAAGCATAGAATCAGTACGAGAGAGCTGACTTTTAATACTCATTACCTAAAAAAAAATTAAGGCCGTTTATCATGTGATAACAGAGGGAAGAGATGTGGGAACAGACAGCAGCTTCCCCCCATTTCAAGGGCAGGAAACCAGTTCTGAAAGCAGGCCAAGTCAAGCAGCTGTATCAGGTAATCCTCTTTCTGACAACACCAGCGCAGCTCATTTCAGGTTAACAGCATTGAGTTGGCAGAGGAATAGAAACAGGTTAAAATCTAAAAAGAATTACTTACTCGGGCTAGGGAAGTTATTCAAACATGAATGGTACTAACAGATAAAATTCCTAGACTTTAGGAAGGCATGGTGTTATTTTGATAGGCAAATGCCATGTCTGAGAAGTACAATAAAAAGATGAACATCTCTTTTTCCAGGACAGAGAAGTAGTCAAACATGCACACAAAAACTGTGGCTTTTCTAGCAGAATCTTTAAAACATGTTTTTAAATTTAGTTACGAGCCCAGAATATAATTATACCAAGGCACAGATCCTAAACTGGAATTCTCCATAGTTACAAAGATATTAGCATTTAAACAGATGCCTTCTTTTTTATGGGAAACGGAGTTACTCGCCACAATTGCTGTGAACTGGGAAATCTGCAGTAGCTGGATTATGTAAAGCACTGATGCTGGTGAAGAATTTGTGCTGTTACTGTTCAAAAGGTTTAATCAATACAGTTCCAGTTCTGGAGGGTAGGTAAGTTTACATTTAAATTAACAGCTGTAGAGGCACAGGCTTATGAGCCCTCTTAGATGAAGGTGCTAATTCGAACATGACAGCAGTCGAAAGCTGGTTTTGAGCCCAAGGTTCTGAAAGGGAGTGATCTTTTCTGAGATCTTCCAGGTGGGTTTGTTCATCAGAGTTTTAACTAAGGCTTGAATAGACTATGCAGGTAGTAAAAAAAAAAAAAAAAGTCCATTCAAATTGTAGTTTTGTAAGACAGGAAAGAGCCAAGGATGCAAATGTGAACTCGGACATCGCGCAACTCCTGCGAAACTAACATTTGCAAAATGCATGCATGTAATTTTATGAACGGCGTTAATCCTTTTCTTGGACCCACGTGTCTGATCATTGGTTCAAGTCCTGGGGTTTGTTTCCACTAAAATAAGAAACAAATGAAAGGTATCTTAACACAGGATGGTATGTTTGCAAAAAATAAAGTCACCATGGCACAAAGAAAAAACTAATGAGACTTGGACTTTCTTTTTTGGTAATTATTTTATGCAGGTATTACTTAATGCCTAAAATTCTGGACAGTATTACCACGGGTATGGAAGAGGAGGCCTAGCTCTAAGCAGGGATAGAGAAATACTGAGTAGCTACCTGAAGTACAGAATTGCCTGTCCTAAAAAGTACTGTAACATGGTGCACCACATCTGTAAGCAGTAATGTAAACTGTGTAACCTAGGGACTGAGCTGAGCCTGACAGGTTCCAACACTCATATTTACTTTTTCTTACTTTTTTTAAATGCTTCCCTTTTAACGTAGTGTTTTCTGTGTGTAAACATTGGGCATACAGGAGTGTGGCATTTCAAAATCAATACATACACTATTCAGGCTCTTGTTACTTGCTGTAAGAAACTCCTCAAACACAAGTGCAACTCCATTCGATATAATCCTCAAATGGGCTTGTTCATAAAAACAGAAATGTTACAGCTTATTAACAACTGCTTTGTAGCTGATTGTGTGAGAACGTACTGCTCTAGGAAATTAAATCACACAAATCCAGGATATATTCCTGCCTGGATCTAAAAAGGATGGGCAAGGGTATTTGTCAGATAATGAAGTATACAGTGCTTTTAAACAAGCAATGGATTTTACACCTTCGCATCGAACGAGCGACTGAAGAACTCAGTACCTTTAAGGTTAGCTTTGGACAGCCTGTGTCTGCATCCCATACAGCTACAGCTCTGTCATACCCTCCAGACACAACAAGCGATGCTGAAATGTAACATCAGGATACTATAATTTAGCTTTGCTTTCTCAGAGAGACTAATAAAAGAGGCTCCTTCCAACAGTGAGTCAGACTTTCTAAAAAAGATTTAAATAATGAGATATTAGTCACACCTTCACAAGACAGAAGTTCCTTTCAGCTGCTTGTTGTTAATGTTCTTAATTTTGTAAATATTAATACATAAATTTAGCAAACATTCAACCCAGTGGAAAAAAACCACACATGAAAAATTTGTTGACTTAGAAAATTAAGGAGATACCTTGCTTAAAAACTAAAATACAGAGAATACTTTCAGAATTGTTAGGTCAGCTGTGAATAAAACCAAAAAAAGCATGGTTTAGTGTGGAAAGCATGTTTTCAGGTTCCATGATTCACAGGCCTATCTGCATTTGCATGTCTTGAAACCACAGGTACATTTTTTCCCCCCAGAGCAGCTATTCATTCAATTGAGTTGCTGAACTCAGCAGGCACTGTTTGGGTACGACCGCAGATTAACCTCCTGCCAGCAAGTCAGGAGTCATCTTTCCTGGAGTATTTAGATGTGAAGTTGCAAAAAAGCCATCCAACTAGATCATAATGTACAGAAATTCATGTAAGTCCATCCCAGTGAAGAGAAGTAAAGCTGTCTGAGCACAGCAACACTTTGCAGTAACACCAATTTCATGTGTGGAGGGATTAGGAGTTGTCTATTACCTGGTGAAAGTAATGGAGCTAGGGCAGGAAGAAATAGTTCCCCAACACCTCCACTCAGATCTAGGTAAACTGGGGAGCCTGTTTCCTCCTCCTGTTCTCCTCTTATTGATCTAAGCATCAAAGAGACATCAAGTTCCACGTGCCAAACTATCTTCTTATAAATGAAATTTACTTTGAACGCGGTATTTTAATGCACTCCGTGAGTGTGACTTAAGATAGAAAATGGTCACCTTCTGTTATCAGGAGTCAAGTTGCACTGAGAAATTGGGCCGGCGTGCTCTTTGTCAAAAAATTGAACAGGAAAACCTTTCTCAACATCCTTGAATAAATCCAAATGAGTTTGATTAGGAAGTGCTTTGCTAAATTGTAAAAAAATAATGAAGTGTGTCACAAAATAAGGAAAACAAAACTTGTGAAATCAGTAAAGTTAGTCTTGCTTTAGTTACTCTTACAATCTGAGACTCTATTCCTAATTTTCAAGCCCAAATGAAACAGAGTTCCTCATCTATCACACCCATACTTTTATTTCTTGCCTTCCCACTACAACAGCTTTCACCAGAAATTTATTGGCCAAAGTTCTCCTTAGGCTCTCCCATCTATGTCCACACCCAAATCCTGGCAAGTCTTTCTTCATAAATGAATACAGGGCTTTCCATTTTCATTCACATTGGTAAAACTGAGACTCTCAAGGCCTGCCATCCCTGTATCAAGTATTGCAACATCATTTTCTTCCCAAACGCAGACTGCCCTGCTTGCATCCAAAATCTCCCTTTGCTGTCTGTATTATGTTGTTGCTTCAGTTTGTGTTGTTTTATTGCCTCAGTCACAAATACAAATCTTCAAATACAAAGCTCTTTGTGCTTTATCCCCAAGCACCATCTCCCTCCTGCCCTACCTTTGGCAATAGCTTTTGTTCTTCAGCTGTTACATTTACAAAATTTATCCTCTTTGCCATGACTTGTATTTTGAAGGAGTGACCTAGAAACAACTGGAAATCTCTCATAATACAGCATCCCACAGTTTGTTTTCTGATTCCTACAACAGCAATCAACAGATGGCTGAAGTGCTGAGATGATGACCCATACTGCACTACTGCTTCCTTTAACACAGAACTGCTTCGGTTGGAAAAGACCTTGAAGATCATCGAGTCCAACTGTTAACCCAGCATGGCCAGGGCACTGCTAAACCACGTCCCTCACTGCCACCACATCTTTCAAATACCCCACCAATGCCCTGAGCAGCCTGTGCTGGTGCTTTACAACCCTTCCTGTGAAGACATCTTTCCCCACATTCAGTCTAAACCTTCTCTGGTGCAACCTGAGGCTGTTCTATTTGTCCACCTTTTTCTACTTAGTCTGTTACAGAGAGTTTGAAGTCATTTCAGGAAGGGACTGCCTTTCTGTCGTGTGTGTGTGTGTGTAACATAATCAGTCCTGGGAGCTGGCAACATGAACCCTTTCACTGGGGATATGCTCTTTCATTTGTCTTCAATATGAGAGTAAAATCTTGCACCTCTGACTACTGTTTCTCTTTTCAACACCAACTGTCAGTCTCAGATCTCGAGCTGCTTCCCTACAAGGACTCCCACTTGAAGGAGCTGTCCTGTTCATTTGGCAGCCCTTGGTAACAGATAAAACTGGAATGAAGGCAATTTTTCACTTATTTTCTGAATGCGTGTCAATGCTCTCCAGGCCTAACAACTTGACACTAGAATCATTAGGAATGTCTTGAAGACCAAAGGAAAAAAATACAACAGATCAAAGTTCCCATAGGTTCTGGTTCTATTTCTCTGAGTGAAAACACCTCACAGTCACAACTGCCCTCCTGGACTTACCTGGTCTCTGTCTGCTGCACACCTTATTAATGTGAGAACTGTCAGTGAGATACTGTCAAGAAGAATGTCACATGCTTTCTCGGTACACTCAGGCATTTGGTATCTCATCTTTCAAAGCAAAACAGAAAGAAAACCCCAACCCCAAAGTGCAATTGTTAGGGCTGGCCTAGCCCCCCACGACCAAGTCCTCCGTACTCTCCTGAACTGGAATTGCTTCAGCTGGTCCTGCAAAGGAGGAAATCAGACTCCTCCGGACAAAATTCATCTTATAAAAGTAAATTAACATCATCTCACCTATATGCTACTATTATAAAGTTCCAAATACTCAGGCAAACACTTTTAGACAGATTCTTGGAAACAAGTAGTGCTTAACAAGTGTGGAATAAATCTTTCTTCAATAAAAATTATAAAGATAAAACATCTCAGAGAGATTAACTTCACACTTCAGGCAAGTGGCACATTATTGCCTTTCCAGTAAAAAGAACATTAACAGACCTACTGTGCTTACAAAATTAATGGATTATCTGCATCTTTTGGGCGCTTGGTTTCAGTTTACTTACATGTAAGACAGCTGAATAGCATTTTGCTAAAGACAGAAAAAAACAAGTTCCAGTTCTAGGTTCAGACAAAGCAGAAAAGCTCCCAACTGTCAATCAGACAGCTGTTACTTGTCAATGTCACGATTAACACCCTGAGATACTTATTTTTATTTCTTCTATCTACAAAATTCACTTAAGATCTCCACATGTTTATTTACTTTGGAACTGATCATTAAAAGATAGGACTTTTTCATTCTAGTCTTCCCAATTTTTTGGATCTAGCCATGCACAGCTCTTGGATACCATCACAGTACTAACCTGGAAATTGCCTGGACTTTTTACACTTTTTAGGGTTCTTGGGCTTTTTCAGTAAGGTTTAGATTATGGTAGAAAGTTAGTACTGCATTGGTAAGAAGTCAACACTTTAGATCCTTTAAAAAATTACCTCATTGGTATTTGCATCATATTAAGGCATCGCTGTAACTCATTCCTGATTCTTGAATCATCATGACCATTTAATCTCAATACCTGGGATCTATTTAGCACAGCTACACTGTCATTTGCTTGCATCAAATCCAAGGGCTCACATAACTGTATGCCCCCAAGCTATCTTCCAGAATAAATCTAGATTGGGATCACCCTGAATCCAGAGGTTTCCCCAGTTCAATCGGCCGAGGGTGGATGGAACTTTAGGGAAACCACAGCTAACTACACAAAACTCAGAAGAGCAAAAAAATACAGGGTGCAAATCAAGATTTACATAAATGGAAATAGCAAGCAACGAGTATGAAAACACCATGGCCACGGTAGTAACAACTATGGGATCTCTACTTCTCCTTCACAAACACATACATTAACAAGACATAAAAAGGAGCTTTCGGGAGAAAAAAGAGCAAGCTTTGTGTATAAACTTAATGCTTGAAAACTGTAATAAACTAGAGCTCTGATTCAGTGCATACTACATACGCTTACAGGAGTCACTCTTTAATGTCAAACAACGTGTTCAAAGTATGAAATAGAAGTTTTACTATTTATCTGCGACTGCAAAAACATTTACAGTTGCTATTGTTAAACTTCAGTAAATACCTTGGGAAGGCTCCTTGATGACTGAGTCAGTCCCTGTGCCTGTAAAACATTCCTTGTTTGATTACAGCTTTAAGATTTTTTTTATTTTTTTTTTAATTCATTGTTGTTGCATTTGTAACATACCCAGAGCTTCAGAGTTCCATCTTAAGAGCATGAAAGCATTGTGGTGTCTTCAAAGCAGAAATGGCAGGAGCTCACCGTATCACTGTGTCCTCTCAAAATTTTAACTTGGATCTGTAAAGGAACAGAGCAAAGTTTAGGAATATTTTTTCCTTGCAATTATTTTTGACAGCTTAGGCCAGGAGGAGGAGTACGAAAGCAAGAACCAGAAGAGAATGTTCTGAGTTGCACTTGTCTGAGGAGAGTTCACATCCTCTGCTGGGACTGGCTGGGTGCAGCTGCACCCCATCTGGCTGAGAAAGAGGCTGATGGGCGTGGATTTTATTTTTATTTATCTTGGGTGGAAGGAGCTTTTTCGGGGTTTGGTTTCCCCATTCTTCTGCCTCTCATGCAAAGTAATTTCTATCTTTAAACCCCACGGAGGCTCTCGAACGCTCGTTCCCTTGGTTGTGGCGTTCCGGAGGGCAGCACATCAAGCTCTTAGACCACGCACTGTAGCCAAGCCCTTTGCAAATGTTATCAAACACGTTTTGAAGAATCTTTTCCTCAGCCATTTGTGAGTTGGCTTCCGGCTGCCCAGCACGCGTTTGTGCGAGCAGAGCGAACAAGGAAACGGCTGCCCCGAGCACTAACCCGGCGCGAAGCGGCCAAGAGCTCCGCAACTCTCGGCTCCCGCCAAGGCCGGGGCCTCCCTCCTGCCCTGCCCTGCCCCCCCTCCCCTCCCTC
>WTSP01018731.1:7084-22596 GCA_025331215.1 Actenoides lindsayi
CTGGAGCCTTCTCTTCTCCAGGCTGAACAACCCCAACTCCCTCAGCCTGGCCTCCCAGCAGAGGGGTTCCAGCCCTCGGATCATTGCTGTGGCACTCATTCCAACTTTTGTGCCTTCACTCCAGCTCTTTAGAGGATTAACATGTTGAGATGATTTCTAGCAGAAGCACATAAAACAAGGGCTTGGGACTCCCTGTCTGATAGGTGGTATTTAAACAGCCTAATGCCAATCCCTTCGCTGCTCTTGATGTGCCTGTTGTGAGTACTTCCAGAGCAGTAGCTTGGTGAAATGTGAAGTATCTTTCTGGCTGGTTGGCGTTTGAACTTCTTCGCTGAAGAAAAGCTGGTGTTTATTCAATACTTAGGGATTCATCTCTAATCTGAGTGTCAGAGGGTCACTTGGGGGCAGGGCCTGAAAAATACTGGCAGCCTCCTGCTGAGCAGCTGGAGTGTTAAACGTGTGAATACGAACGACCCTCCTTGCAGCTGAATCTGTTCTGTCCACGGCGAGGCCTTGTCTGCGACGTCGGCCTTGCCCTCACGCGGCAACGAGCAGGCCCCGCCTTGTCGGCCCCACACGCTGAGTGCTGAGCACAAGCAAAGATCTGCACGGTCCGGTTATTCCTATGCCAAACGAGTCGTTCCATGAGTAGAAAACCCTCAATGTGGAATCAACTTCTGGTTTTCTGTCGTCTTCCAGCCCTCCTGCTTCTCCCCGCTCCTGCCTGCAGTTTATTTGGGGACCAGAGGGTTTTATGGCAGCCCCCAAGTTTCTGTGGCTGGTGCAGCTCGACAGCACAGCCGACTCTCGGTTCTCCAGGAGCAGGAAGCAATGCAGCATGCCATTAATTTGTAATAAATTGCTATCGGAGTAGAGCGTGCCTGTGAAAGCTCTGGCTTGTATTTCTCTTCAATAATTCATTGGTGTTGCCTTATATTAATTGAATGGAAAAAACAGATCCAGCTAAAGCTTTTAGGATCTCGATTTATTAAACTCGAGATTAATTGGTCTGTATTTATTACAGCAATTATGAGAGTCAGAGCTCTCCAGTGCTGCATGGCATTAAATAGGTATAGAAGAAACTCAGGATAAGGTGCAGAGAGAGTCTTTGAGTCTCTTTGAGTCTCACCAGCTGGGCAGTTGCTCAAGTTGAAGTGATCTCAAGGATTCACTGCTGCTCTTCCGACAGTCAGTATTGATCATCCCTTTGTAAGGGAAGAAGAAGTTGTGCTTGCTGATGGGTGTCCTTTTAACAAGGTTTGGTTAATTAACTTGGGCCTATTTTTAGCCAGAGATGGTTGTGTGATGTTTCCTGGTAGCCTGTAGTTCTCTGGTCAGTCACTGAAGTGAAACCTGCTGTAAGCTCAGACCTTGTGGTGTCCTCCACACCATCAGATGTTAAATCTGTCACTGTAGGTAAGGGTTTATTTCTGGAGATGCTCTACTTTTCTCTTCCTCTCCCCACTTTCTCAAAGACTCTCTGTAGGAGAGTAGTTGTGATTTTACTCACTCTCTTCTGGTCCAGCTTGGCAAACTGAAGGTGCAGTTACAAAACTAGCAAAACTTGCATAGTCAGCTGCTTTCGTGTTTCGTTGGCCTTCACATCCAGGGAGGACTAAACTCCTCAGTCCTATTCCTGTGCCAGCTGTTTAAGGTGTGTGTACCCAGTGGCTGAGGAACTAGGGCTCCTTGAGCTTGCCTTTGCCTTCAGTGTGGAGCAAAGCACCCTTGAACCACTCTAAACGGTGCTGAAAGCCATGATGCCTCCTCTCTGCTCCCAAGAAACAATTTTGATCTCTGCTGCTGCTGTGGTCTTTGCCTGGCCAGGTAATGTTGGCCATGGAGGGGAAAGAGCAAAGTGACTTGTGTGCTACAGAACCTGGATTTGAGACTTATCTTGTACCCTTCCCAAAGAGAAATCTTAATAGGAAAATGGGGTCCTTATATATCTATATCTATGCCTGCTGCATGTCTACCTGATTGCATTTAGAGTGCTTTGGGTGGGTGGTGGAGAGTGGAGAGCCCACGGGATCTCCTGTGGGAGGTGGTGAGCCTCTGTTCTCGGGCTCTGCTCCGCACCGTTGGTCAGCAGCAGGATGGCATGTGGACTGCCCAGGTGTGGGGAGGCAGGCTGAGGGATCTGTGGGGACAGATGCAGCTCCTCACAGCCTGCTATGGACCAGCCCTTCCAGCTCACGGGGTGGTGTGGCTGCTGGGATGCCCTTGCCCGCACTCTGCTCCATGAAGCGTGTGATTCACCTGCTTTTGAAATTGGAGTGGATGGTGCCTGGGTGACTGGCTGGTCCTGAAATCCCTAAATAGAAAAACAGGGGGGGAAGTTGTGGAGCAAACACTGGTGGTGAGTCAGGGATGATAAGTAACTTGGAAAAGTGGATTTTTATGGCCTTGTATTGTAAAACTGGAGAAGCTGATAATGTAGTGGAGACAGTAATGATGCTGATTTGAACGAGGAGATTATGTTCTAGAGCATGCTTAAAGAAGCCAGATAAGGTTGCCAGGATCACAGCAATGATCCGAGGGTGGAACCCTCTGCTGGGAGGCCAGGCTGAGAGAGTTGGGGTTGTTCAGCCTGGAGAAGAGAAGGCTGCAAGGAGACCTTCTTGTGGCCTTTCAGGACTTCAAGGGGTCTGTCAGAAAGATAAGGACAGACTTTTTAGCAGTGCCTGTTGTGACAGGACAATGGGTGATGGTTTTAAACTTAAAGAGGGAGTTGTAAACTATAGAGAAGGAAGAAATGTTTTATGTTGAGGGTGGTGAGACCCTGGCCCAGGTTGCCCAGAGAGGTGGTTGCTGCTCCATCCCTGACACCATTCCAGGTGAGGGTGGCTGGGGCTGTGAGCAACCTGCTCTAGTTGTAGATGTCCCTGCTCACTTCAGGGTGATTGCACTAGATGACCTTTAAAGGTCCTTTCCCATCCAAACCTGCCCGTGATTCTATGAGATGAATAATGCCTGGAGAATCCACAGCCAGAGGAGAACCTGGTGCACACGGCTACCATCAGAGAGATCCAATGGAGCATCTTACCAGTCTGCAGGAAGATGAAATGGGGAGTGAGGCAGCATGACTGCTGCATGCATCATGCTTAGAAGGTGCAGTTCGTGGGGGATCTTCTCTGTGAGAAGCAGGGATGAGGGATTGTGTGTAAGACACTTGGAAAACTCAGACCTCTCGACAGGTCTCTGTCTGTTAGCATGGCAAGGAGCTGACCATGGGACAGGAGATGGTGATATGGTGTCCGTAATTGGAAGCTAAGGTGCCTGGATCAAAGAGCAGCTCCCAGTTGCTGTGTGTTGGGTGCAGGAGCTGCTGGAGAGGAGTTAGTTGGCAAAGGCGAAGCAAGGGCGGTGTCAGCCACAGCTGGATGCAGACAAACAAGGGCTGTGCTCACAAGCTGAGTCCTTTGTCAGGGTATTTAAAAAGCTTTTAAGCTCCAGATGCCTGTTTTTTCTACAGAGGCCTCTCAGCATCCAGTAGGATGTATTTACTGTCTCCTCTTCCTAGCAGACCAGTGCTTTTACTCGGACTCAAAAGCAGGAATGAACAAGTCCTGTAATTCACTCACATGCTCTGAGCCACAACATCTGTAACATCTGCTTTCCAAGGGAAAGCCCCCCAGGAATGGGCTCTGTGCAGGTACCCCCTGCACATGAGGGCATTGCTGTTGGTCAGTAACAGCTGTCAGGCAGGGGAAGGTGCATTCCTGGAGCCCGTGGCCTCGTCCGTCCCTTTGGCCAAGGCTTCTGATCCCTGAACAAAGGGGCCCCTGTGCACCGAGAGCAGCCAGTGCATCCACTGAGAAATAGATGTGCTCTTGAGTTCCAAGGATGGCCCAAGGGTGGAAACAGTCAAATCTTTTTTCAAATGCTTCAACTAAAAGCTCTTTGGATTTGGGAAGATGGAAAATCCAGCTCCAGAGCCAACACCCAAACCTGGAAGCCGTAACCCAGTTCCTGTTTGCGGGGACTGCGAGCAGCTGGCAGGGGCGAGCAGGGATGAGCCAGGGAGAGCCCCTGGGCAGTGCCAGCTCTGGGGGGGGCAGCTGGTTCAGGAGTTGGCCTCTGTGCTGAGAAACTGAGCCTGAGCTCCGTGGAGATACCCCTCTGGGGCTGAAGAAGCGATCTTTAGCAAGAGGAGTGTGTTCAGCTTACCAAAAGCATTTGAGAAGTTTCAAACGACGGGAAAAAGGGAAAAGTGTGGATCTGGGTGGCGAGGCAGGGCTGGGGTGGGTGCAGGGGGATGAACAGCAGATGAAGGGCTGGCTGGCACTCAGGGCTTGGGCCGGGCTAGCTTCGGGAGGCTGCTCAAAGGGCCTCTGCAAAAGTGACAGGCCGTCGCTAATTGGGACTGGCAGCGGTGTGGGCTCCAGTTGGGAGGGGGTCTTTGTGGGGTTCCCAAGAGGATTTCAGTGGTTGTATCTGTGGAGCAGAGGCTGCAGTTTCTGCAACTGGCTTTTCATGTCCTGGAAAGGTTGATGTGCTCCTGGTAGCTGGGTGCCAGTTTGGGAATTTGGGGGAATTTCCTGAAAGAAAAGCGCATATCCAGCTCTCCCGCGGGATGAAGCTGGGAGCGTTACATTCTACAAGCTTACAGCCAAGGGAGGGAGCTGCACGTCAGTTCTCAAAGCCAGATCCGAGTGATTAATTCGGGGGTTGCTCCCCTCCCCCCCAAACCCCCCCCCCCGTGCCAGCCGCGCTCCGCAGCCTTGCTGCCCGGGGAGCGGCGACGTTCCCGGCTCCCGCGGCTCTGCTGCTCCGGCGGCTCGGAGACGCCTCTGGATCTGGTAGTGCTCAGACAGCATCTCTGAGATCACAGCTCTTGGTGCCCGTGAACCACTTAGGGCTTCTTTGAATCCTCTAAATAGCACGTGGTGGTTCCAGATGAATTTCTGCCCTGGTGACACAGACCCGCTCTGGCTCTGCAGGGTGCTCCAAGGGGCTGAGCCCGTTCCACGTTGGGCTCTGTCTGGGGACTTAAGCCATGGTTTGGTTTCTATGTAGCTTTTTCGTTTGGGTTTTTATTTTTTTTTCCCCTCTCTGTAGGATCTGCATTGCAGATGGCTTCTGCTACGCCAAAATGAAAGCTTTCCTTGCACAGGGATAATTCCAGAAGCCAAAGCTTATGTTCCCTTATATGCTCCCAATCCAGTAATTATTTTGGAGGCTGCATTTCTGTGCGTCTTCAGTGGTCTCTCTCCCTACTGATGCTGGAAATATGGCAGTATTTGCAACAGGCTACTGCTGACATCTAAGCACGCGTTCTCAGTGGGGGTACCCAGGCCCAATTTAATATTCAAGGCATTTGCTTTTTAAAAGGAAAATCTTCTCTGAAGCTTAGCAGATGGAAGGAGAGCTTGTGTTGTGCACGTTTGACTAAACTTGGGGAGTATCTGGCACTGATAGGAGCACTTCCTACGTTCTCATCAGATCTGCTGATCTCTTTCTTCATGCAGCATTGCTGCAGTGAAGACTTTCCCTCTGATCTTGGCTGTTCCTAACCCTGGCTAAACCATCACCGCTTAGGGAGCCAGCTCGTTTGATGGCTGAAGGTAGGACAGATGTCTCTGTGTGTACAGCTGGCGTTTGGGGAGCGGGTGCTGCCGTGAATGGGAAATCAAGATTGATTCATGAGCAAGAATAAAATCAAAATTGCTCTGATTATGTCTCCTGCATTTTGTGGCATTGCATCTTGCTTGTCTCTGGCGTATGTCTGTGTATGTACTGTATGTACTGCTCGTTGGGATGAGGGGTTTATGCAGATGAGTGTTAATTCTGCCCCTGAAATGTTGCTTTAAAATTTACATGTACACTTGGGAAGAAAAAAACCTGAAATTCCCCTGCTGTTCTTTGTAGTGCTGTTCTTTGTAGATCAGAGCTCTCCTCATCCCTGTAGTGCAGAGCAGTGCTCATAGCATCATCACGGTGCTTCTTAAGTTCTGAGTCCACGTGCTTGTCATCTGTGACCCCTTCTGATAGGGACAGAAGCAGCCAAACCTTTCTTGGAAGTACAGAACTTGTTTTTTCTCTTGAAATAGTGGTACTGAAACTGCTGGGCCTGCTCATGAAAATGTGTGAAGGTTGTCTGTAGAGTCTGTGTAACTCTCTCCCTGCTCACAGGGGATGGGGAATGAGGAGCGTACTGGTCTGTGGTGGAGGTGAGCTGCTTTGGTGGTACCTGTGGCCACAGTGGCCCAAGGTCTCTCTCCAGCCCTCTCGTGCAGAGGCATTGCCAACGGGAGAGGGTCGGGTGTATCTGGGGCACACAGAATCCTGTAACAGGCTGGTGGTCAGGGCACAAGGGGAATAAGGGTGGGACAGGCACAAACTGATGAAGACCTGTGCTGCTGTGAGTCCAGCCCAGATTCTATGCCCAGAGGCTGTTCCTCAGGGAGGGGAGGACACAGGAGAAAACCTGAGGGCAGGTGGCAGTGGGGTGTTTGCTCTCTTCCTCCAGCCCACATCACACCATGTCTTTGGAGAAGGAAAGTTTATCTTCTGCTTCCAGGAGCCCCAAAATGCTGCACAGACACTCTTTTCTCAGATGCCCATTGCCAAATCCTCTTGTTCTTCCACCTCGTGAAACGAGGGGACAGCTGTAGCACTTGGACACCCACCTTTGGAAACATCACTTTGCTTTCCGTGCTTGTTTTTAGTAGCCACTGGTACCCTCACTGTGGCTCCTGCGATGCCGTCGCTGAGCAAACTACAGGCTGTGAGGCTGGAGGGTGAGATTGCTCCTTGGCTCTCCCTCAGCCAAGCTGGTGCGGGGCAGGGAGCAGCTCTGCTGCCTCCAAGAGCTGTGGAGGGATGGGAGGTCAGTGTCCCACGCTCGTCCCCTGCTTTGGAATACACTCGCGCTGGAAGGGATAACTCCAAAGTGGTTCTGCTTGGAGGAAGGGTATTTACTTCTCAAAAGCAAAAACAGGAATAAAAACACTGCCTGCAGAACTATTTCTCTGGAGCCATGCAGCTGCCAGGATTCAGCAAGGTTAACTCTGACTACAGACAGCCCTCACGTTAGGGTGAGCGGGGAGATTTGGGTGAGCGGGGGTAGCTGCTTGTTCCCCTTCAGTGCAGGAGCGGTGGGGAGCGAGGAGATGCTGTCCTGCTGTGAGCTCTGGTGAGCAGAACCACGCAGCTCTTAAGTCACTATTTATTTCTGCTATAATATGCTAGGGAAAGGACTCATCTGCTGATGGGGACACCCCCCCCCATGCCCCCCCCAATTCTGGCTCACCGCAGCTTTTTTTGGGTTACGTTTCTCTTTCAATGGGCACGAACGTTTGGTTTGATTCATTTTTTAACTCAGCAGCTGGGTGGAAGGTTCCGTCAGGGAGGAGGTTTGGCCCTCTCGCTGCCTGCCATGCTCGAGCAGGGAGCGTGGCTTCCCCAAACCAGCCTGGCAGCTGACGTGCTGCAGTGACCTACTTTCGGGGAGAAGAAGCGCAGAAGTGGTGGAGAAGCTGTGTCCGGAGGCCTCCCTCGGCTGAGCACCCTGGCGAGCGAGCTGCTGTAAAACTGCTGCTGCAGCTCAGCCACCCTCGCGGGCCCGGGGACGGGAGATCGAGAGAGCTGCTCGTGCCGTCGTGAGAATTATTTCCTTGTGAATGTTTCGAAGCCACGTGCCGGAGAAATCCGTCTGCATCCAGGCCGAGGGGAGTCCGGTTCGCAGCGCGGCAGAGCTGCCCCGCGCCGTGGCGGGGAGCTGACCTCTGGGTAAATGCCTAAAGCATCACCGTTTGTGCGAGGGGAAAGCGTTGCTGCGTAGCCAGACCTCCTGCAGATCACAGCAGATTACAGAGCGGAGGGACTTCCACGTGGCCCGGTGAAGGAAAGGAATCTGGGGGTGGCTGCTCAGACCGTAACCCAGGCCTGATAAAGGCAAGCGTGGGAAGTTTAAGTTGCAAATGAAGAGCCTAAATTTGACAGCTAAAAGAAAACTAATTTCTCTGGCAAAGGGCAATAAAAGCCACTACAGGGACTACTTGTTTTCTTTTCACTATAAAACTAGAGAGCAGTGTTTTATTAGAGCCTTGGAGCGGTCCTTAGGACACTCTCTTCTACAGAGATGATGACTAAAAAGGATACAAAGGCAGCTTCTGTTAGAAAATAGACATTTCTTGTCATCCATCTGCTGTCTCAGTATTTCTACATCATATGTTTCATTTTCTGTGTCAAGAGTGTGCTGTTTTGTTCCACATCTGTTGCTGCTAATACTTCAGGGAGCCCGGGCTAGCCTGTGGTTTGGGGAGTGCGTGGGAGGAGACTGGGCTGGGCTGGTGGCTCCAGATGGGTGGTGGCCATGGTTTCGGTCCTGCCTTGTTTTGATTTCTCAGATTTGGATCTTAGCTCTGGAGTTAGGGATCCTTAATCCTCAGCTCAGCCCGGGGAGCTGGGGAATGTCTCCTTCATCCTCACCAGAAATGTCTGGCCAGAGATCAGGTAGGGTTGGCTTCCCGAGCTTATGTAAAGGCAAATAAGTAGCCCATCCTGCCTCTGCACTAGCCAGCAAGCCAGAGCTGTCAAACCATTTCTCCTTAGGAATCCGGACAGTTTGGTGTTATTAATGAAGGGTTAATTTCTCATCTACAACTTTCGCTCCTCCAAGAGCCCTGCTTTGGTTCTATCACAGCCTAGAGGCTTGTGACTGCATGGTGAGTGTACCCTTGTGATGCCTTGACAGATTGATACAGCAAAAGCTTCTTTCCTCTGAACATTTCATGATCTCACTGTTAGGCAGGAGAAGCTGCGTGTGATGTGGCTTTGCTGGGAAATTGGTCTTAGTTGCAGAGTGGTTGGGTTGGGCTGTGCTGGATGAGCAGCAGGTGGGCTGGCTCTGCTGGGCATCCCTTGCACCAGGAGAAACCTTTCCCTGGTGTTCCAACTAACCACAGCTTGGTTCTCTATCTCGCTCTGTTCTGCTTGTACCAAGCCGTGTCTCCTCCTGGCTCTATGCATGGTCCCTCAGGTGTCTTTCTCCTTGAAGATCATCTTTTCCAAATGTGTACAGTCTGACTGCTCCTGTAAATCTCTCTAGCCCCTTGGCAGCTTCTTCCTCCTGGGGATAGGACAGACTCCTGTGAACGAGGTGACCAGTGCTGAACTCACTGATCAGGGATTCACAGGACTGTGATGAAGAACTTCTGTCACCTGCTGGAACTCAACATGTGCACAACAGGATTCTCCATGTGGGAGTTGTGAGCTGGAGCCTCTGTGGAAGGCTGAAATTCTTTGTGGTGGGCCAGTGTCATCCAGCCAGTGCCCAAGCTGCTGTGAGTGGCCTCTGAGTGGGCTGAGAAACTGCTTTGTGTCTGCCTCTGTCATCTGGTATGTCAAAAGCTCAGAAGCTCCTGAACCAGGGTTCTCTTCTGGTTTATTTTACTTATCTAGGAGGTCCCACTTGTCTTTTGTGTGCTCCTGCCTGAATCAGGCTGGATGTGGAGCACCTAGATTTTCTACTTCAGTGTACTCAAATGCTTGACAGGAGACTGGCTGCTGGGTGTCCCAAAGGTTATGGCTACAATGAGTGTGCTCTGGGAAGCTCGGTTAGGATGCTCTGTTGTTTGCCTGTACCCTTTAAAGAGGTCCTGGCTCAGTCTCTTCACAGAACAGGGAATAAAGCTGTTGTCTGCAAAATCCAGCTTTGTTTTCTAAAATACAGAGTTGTTGGAAGTAGAATCTGGAGTGACAAAGATGGAAGACATCAGGAGGTCTCCTCACCAGAGCAGCTTCTGCTGTTTTGGAGACTCAGTCTCTCGGCCTTTCCTGCTTGTATGTCACTAAGTGGCTCTGAACCACTTGCTGGTGGCCACGAGCCTGCTCCTCATTTCCCACACCTCAAGCTGTGAGCTTTTGTTCCAGGCTGACACAAGTCTGGAGGAATTTGAGCTGGTCTGGATGACTAGCACACGCTGAAAAGACAGCTCCAATTGCTGAGAAGGAAAACTGAGGGCCCATATGTTAAACTCAATTCCAAACCCTGCGTGTGTTCATGGTGGCTTCCTCTCTGCAGTCCATCTGATGCTCACCGGGTCTCAGATGAAGTGACTGCAGCTAGAATTATGCTTCCCAAGTGCTTGAATAGCACAAAATTAGTTCTTTCCATTCTATCTTTAGATGATAGGTCCAAACAAAGCTCAAGGGCCTGCACTGTATGAAGAGGATCAAAAGGAATATTGTCCCAGTCCACAAGCAGCGATACTTGGGAGATGGAGGCCCTCTAAAGCGCAGTAGCCGGGAGGAGCTCGCACAAGGGTTGCATAAGCAACCTTAATTCTGCCACTGCCTCCTCGGGAGCCTGTGCTTGCCACTCGCTCACTCTGATGTGTGATTTCTGGGTTGTAAAATGACAGCCTTGGGTAAGTGCTCCTGGCCTGTTGCCTCATCTCTGGAGGAGTCAGCAGGTTGGGCTGCAGGGAGAGCAGAAAGCTGCTCTCTCCAGCTCTGATCAGAGTTACCACTTTGTGTGTGAGCATCAGATGATAAATGTACTCCTGGATCCCTTACAAAAAGCAAAAGGGTGGATGGTTGGGCCGGTGCTTTACCCTGCAGGGACTAACACCACATGGGTGCTTGAGCTTCACTGAAAGCATAAGACCCTGAGCTGCCTCTGGAGATACTGGACAGCGGCTTCCCCTCTGCCTCATTGTTCTGGGTGCAAGATCCTCCTGAATGCCTGTAACTTTTTAATACTTGACTGCATGTCTCTTTTGCCACTTTATTTTTGACCAGCATGCCCAGTAAGGGAGTTCAGGTTCTATCATTTGTCCTCTCCTAAGCCAACCGTAACCTCATCTTGCCTTTTTTTTTTGGGTCTGTTTTGGTTTGTGCTGTTCGTGCAGGTTCCCAGCCTTATTCCTGGGCTGGATCATTCCCTTCTGTTATAGCTGCACATCATCCATACTGCTGGAATCCCTCAGATTTTGTGGCTCTGTGGCTTGCAGTGGTACGTACGGTCTGTGTTGGCAGATGACTTCAATACTTCTGAAAGGCTCTGTTTTTTCTAGGTCATTCCTATATGAAGCTGATATAACTGTCTGTTTCTGACCTGTGTTACTCCTGTACCCACAGCTCTTCACTCAAGGTGCCTTTGTCACTGCAATCCTGTTCTTCTGAAAGCAGTTTTTAGAATCTATTTCAGGAGCCTTCTGTACCGCAGGACTTCTGTTCCTGTAGCTCTGCGCTCTGCTGCCTTTCTTGAAAAGTCCAGGTTACTACAGCATGTTGGAGCCTTTGGGGAGCAGAGTGTTTCTTCTGTCAGCATCATGAGATGGCCAGGGTGCATCTGTAGCCATGGCAGGAGCTCAGCATGTGTTCAGCCCCATGAAGAGCCCAGGACCCATCCCTCTTGTCCTTTAGCTGCATGCATGCAGTATGTCCAGGAGAAACAGTGGATACTGAAGAGAGGTTGCCCTTGGCTTGCGGTTGGAGTAAAAGATGAGAGTAGTCCATGAGCCAGCAGTGGACCCTTGTGGCCAAGAAGGCCAACGGGCTCCTGGGGTGCATTCGGAAGAGTGTGGCTAGCAGGTTGAGGGAGGTTCTCCTCCTCCTCTGCTTTGCATCAGTGAGGCCACATCTGGAGTATTGGGTCCAGTTCTGAGCTCCCCAGTTCAATGGAGACAAGGAACTGCTGGAGAGAGTCCAGCAGAAGCTACAAAGATGCGGAGGGGACCGGAGCATCTCTGTGCTGAGGAAAGGCTGAGAGCCCTGGGGCTGTTTAGCTGGAGAAGAGCAGACTGAGAGGGGATCTGATCAATGCTCATCAATAGCTAAAGGTCCTCCAGGAGGCAAGAGGATGGGGCCAGACTCTTTTCAGTGGTGCCCAGCAACAGGACAAGGGGCAACGGGCACAAACTGGAACCCAGGAGATTCTGTCTGAACAGGAGGAGAAACTTCTTTGCCGTGAGTGTGTTGTAGACTGAGCCAGGCTGCCCAGAGAGGTTGTGGAGTCTGCTTCTCTGCAGAGATTCCAAACCTGCCTGGACAATGCAATCCTGGGCCCCCTGCTCTGGGTGACCCTGCTGGAGCAGGGGAGTTGGCTGAGATGATCTCCAGAGGTCTCTCCAACCCCCACCATGCTGGGATTCTATAATACTCCCAGCAGTGGGAGAGCACAGGGATGTGTTCAGCCAGAGATGATCCTCCTCAGAACCTTTATGTAGAAGTACTTGAACAATGATTTTTTTGTAACACTGGGAGGAATGAGGACATCTTAAGAACAGAGGCAGAGGTGGGCTTTAGAGCAGAGCCATAAGCCAGCAAGGAACACGGCAGCACTGGGGAGCATGGCAAATCAAACATGTGGGAGAAAAGAAAGTGCTGTGGCTGACTCCTCTGAGCTGGACTCACAGCAAAATTTGTGTGACAGCAAAATCTCCATCTCCCAAGGGAGCGGTGTGATCGATGCGATGGTGGCTGATCCCAGTGGGGCTGGAATATGAGCACATGCTGGGCAACAGGCAGCTTCAAGGCAGGGAAAGGAGGTGTCACAAGGATGCTGCAGGTGCCTCATAGTAGAGTTAATTTGCTTTTTGCATATCTTTTATTTATCCAGACGCCTGGTACCCTGCCCACATATTCCAATCAAATAAATTAGTGCAGTTAATTTGGGAAAAAGCCCTAGCATATAGCCCATAGCCTCTTTGCTGGGAGTTTGTTGGGCTGGAAGGTCCCCAGAGGGTCTGATTTTTAGCCTTGTGATTTTTGGCCGTGCGCAGATGTAACAGGATTAGCAGTGGGAGTGACAAGTAGAGCTGGAACCACAGGGGAAACTGGTCATGGACAGTTGGGTGTGAGGTCAAAAGAAAGTCCCTGAGGACATCTGCAGCTCTGGGCAAAAGTTGTGATTCTGGGCAGTGTTGGAAAGAGGTGACTCCAAGGGTGTTGACCACATCGACTCTGCAAGAGGAGGTAGGAAAGAGGTGGAGTGGAATCAGGGGTGGGTGGAAGAGATGAAATGATGACTTATGGTGTGAGGAGCATGGAGAAGGGGATGTGAAGGTGAGTAGGCTGTCAGCTTTGGTTTGGCTTTGAGGTCCAAGGTGGGAGAGCAGAGGGAATTTGACCATTTGCGCCTCTGGAGCAGGGTCATGCAGCACTGGTGGCCCATGGCCATCCCCCTGTGCTGCTCATGGGTGGGGGGGAGAGCAACTAGCAGAGCCTTCTGACTCCCACCCCTCCACCTGGAGTTTGGTGTTTCTCACATGGGGAGCACCAGCTGAGCTGCAAAGGTCTCTTGGAGGTTTTTTTGGCTCTTTTGGACAGGAATTTGAAAGCTTAATGCAGCCTATTGTGCTGGAAGACTTGCAGGCAAGCTCTCCATGGCAACTCTCCCTATACACAAAGCACCATATGGCTTTTTGGGAGGGGGAGGGAACAAATCGAGCGGAAAAGTCAACCTTTGTTTGTGGTGGTGTTTGTGTTTGCTCTCTGATGTGGAGCCTGGGAAGGTGGAAACATGGAGTGCTGTCTCCCGGGCATGGCTTCTGCTGGCCATGCCACCAGCGTGGGTGTGGGTGACCTCTTGAGTAGTCTTTCGTGGATTTTCACAGTGGAGTTTGCTGTAAAAATAAACCTGCCTGCGCAGAGAACCAGGCTGCAGACAGATGGAGCGACCAGTCTCATGTTCGCCCCTGCACTGAGAAACACCCGAAGTGCTGGGGAGGCTCGAGGAGCCTTTGGTTTGGGCAAGAGCTGTCCAGGAGGCAGCTGATGTTGGGGAGCTACTCGTGCGTCGTCTGCCCACGCTTTATACTCCTGCCTCCAAAGGGAGCTGGAAGCCTTCACTTGACTGTAAATCCTCCCTTTTTTAAGTCCCTTTGGAAGGAATGAGTGGAATAAATATCTTTCTGTGTATCTGTAGGAAGGCGGGAAGCTTCTGTGTGTCTGCTTGAAGGGGGAGGAAGAGAAATGGTAGAAGAATAAGCGGAAGGGAGCACTCTGTCCCTGGCTTTGCTGCCTTTGGGGCGCTCTGCGGTTCCCTGTGATGCCGTGGGGTGCCACCTGGCAGGGTGGGCACCGGCAAGGCTGGCTGGGATGCCCAGCCATACGTGGCAGAAGTGTGAGATCAGGCGGCTGTGGAAGCACTGGCAGGAGCCCAGGACCCAGCTGTTTGGCTGGAGTCTTGCCACTTGTCGGCTTGGGGACTCAGATGTGCTGCAGATGAAGCGTTCGTGCTGTGCTGGGCCATGCCCAGAGGCTGCAGAGAGCAGAGCTGTCACCGGGGCTCACGCTGGGTGCGACGTGCCGCAGGGCAGAGGCCTGGCTGGGCACAGGACCAGGGCACAGTGCCTGCAGCCTGTATCCCGGTGAGCTGATCCGGCTCTTGGGATGCTCCCAGGCACATCACAGCCACCGCTCAGGAGGTGGCTGTTGCCTGCATGCCACGGTCTGTAGTCAGCAGTAGACATGGCTGGCTGTCCTCTCTGGTGGTGTGATGTGGGTTGCCTTTCAGGAGCATTGTGGGGTTTGCCCGGCAGCGGGCAGAGGCTGTTCTTGGTGAGACCTGCTTTCAGGTGCTGTCATGGCTTTGCAGCAAGCAGGTCACTGTCCCCATCCCTTCAGTCTTCCTTGCTGTCATAGAATCATAGACTGGTTTGGGTTGGAAAGGACCTTTCAAGGTTATCAAGTCCAGCCCCCCTGCAGGGAGCAGGGTCTTCTGGAACAAGAACAGGTTGCTCAGAGCCCTGGCCAACCTCACTTGGAGTGACCGGGTCCCTCTGGATGGATCCTGTCTCTCAAGTGTGTCAACCACAGCGCTCAGCTTGGTGTCACCTGCAGACGTGCTGAGGGTGCCTTGGTCCCAGTCAGCACGGAGGCTCTCAAATCCCAGAACAGCAACAGCACTGATGGGAAAGCTCCCAGCTGTAGGCTGAGACCCCGGGTGGAGCTGTGCAGCTGGGGATAAGGTAACATTTGAAGGGAGGGAGAACACTGTCCTAAGACACTTCAGTGCTAAACCCCTTCATTAGAGCTGGGGGTGGCCTGAGGCTGCCCTGCCTTGAGCAATGTGCTCGGGCAGCAGCGTTCCCACGTGCAACTCGCTGCCTTGCTGCGGGTTACACGCAGGAGCCCTGGCAGCTGGAGGCACAGCTCAGAGCAGCACCGGTGATGCGCGTGGCAATGTTGGAGTGAGAAACCCTGAACAAGAGCATCTTTCATCTGATGAAGCCGTGACCCTGCGGTGTGCTCACTGTGGAGCACAGCATCGCATGCTGGGGTCTGGAAAAGCAATTTGGCTTCTTCCTGGCTTTAATCACAGTCTAACCCCTGGGATCCCCTGCCACGGGTTAGGGGAGGGCTCGTTTCTTGGTCCCACGTGCTCAGCTTCTCCCACCCCCACCAGGCTGCTGGTACCCATTGGGTTGATGGCTCCAGTATCTCCTGGGGCCCTGACTGTGTTTGCATTTAATAGTCAGCTGAAAAAAGCAGTGGGGAGGGTGTTTGGCTGGGAGGGGTGTTTCTGCAAGCCTTACTCTGTCCTGTGCCCTAATCCC
>WTSP01018732.1:0-24425 GCA_025331215.1 Actenoides lindsayi
CCCGCGTCGGCAGGAGGGCGGCATCGCCGCCGGCGCTGCTCTGTCCGCCCGGACCCGCGGCGGGAGCGCGACCCGGCCCGGCCCGGCCCGCGGCGCTGACTCGGGCGGCGGCAGGGCGGGCGGGAGCCGCGCGGATTGTGACGTCGGCAGCCCCGCGGTCTATTTTTAGCACGGCGCTTGGATTTCATTCATGAAACCGGGGCCGCGCGTAAAGGGGCGGTGGCTGGAGGCGCGCCCGCCGCCGCCGCCACCTCCTCCCGGCCCGGCCCGGCCCGGCCTGTCAGCCGCGCAGCCGCAAGCCGGGCCCCACCCCGGCACCTGTGCGCTGTGGGGGCTTTCTGCCACCGCCTCGCGCGGGAAAAGGCCGGGCACGAAGCTGCTCAAACCCGAATGAATCCAAGGAATCCCCCGTCACGAACTCTATAGATACCGTGTATGCGCGAACAGTGCACAGATCCCGAAGGCCTCCCTGGACAATCCCCCGAGCTGGGTGTGCGGTCTCTTAGTGCCGACGCTGCTGTACCGTTTTGCAGTTGCTCTGCTCCATTTGTGCTAATATTTGAACCCTTCGTGTAAAACAGACTCGCACCATTAAACCACCCCCATCCCCCCCCCCCTTAGATGACAGTCTAGACCAGGGAGTTGTCTAACCACTGGAAACGTCTCAAGGCCCTCACAGTAACAGGGAAAAGGCCTCACAATTCAGACCAGGCTCCCCGCTAAAATATTCCTCTCCAGCTCTTCTGCGTACCACTCGACATCAACAAAAATGTTAACTAACCAGGAAGGGGCATGGGCACAACTGCCGCAGCTAAGGAGAACTTTCCTGACATAGCTGTGACTGTCGCAAAACCATTTCTCTTACAGCAGCTTGGACTCGCACCTTGCAGTCTTGCAGCAGGTTGTGGGGTTTTTTTTTTTTGAAGACGTGTTATAAAGTTGTTTTAAGAGCACCACTTCAAATCACAGTTAACAGTAAGGGGTTAACAACATCCAGCTGCATTTGCTTAGTCAATGACTTCTATTTTTCCAATACCTAGAAGCCAAACTTACATTAACCAGGTCAGACTGCAACATCTTTCAATTGAGTACATCGCTGTCCGGAAAAATTACAGCTTGTAACTTCATCTCACAGAAGGCTACTAGGTACAGAGAACAGTGTGCATCACTGTAGGTACTGCTTCTTTCCTAGCTTTCCACAGAGTTTGGAGGGACGAGACAAATGCATCAGAAACTACATCTTTCACTCAGACATTTGCACGCAATCAAAGATGTATCAAATTGATAATGCAGCCAAGAAAAGGTAAGAAAATACCAATAGATTTAAATTTTATAGCATAATTACATTCAATTTTTAAAGTTTCAGTCTCTACATGAACTATTTTTCTCCTCAAATGAGTGCTAAAAATTTTTCATTCTGTGCAAGAACAATCCCTCTGTATTATTTCTAGGACGGGTAACTTTTAGGAAAGCAATAAAGCCCTACTTATTTTGGGGGCTGAGCAAAGCAGGGTGATAAAAAAACGGCAGCGTGGTAATAGAAGTATTCCTTTCAGCTGACTGTTTCAATATGGCACATCTTGGTACCTTTGTTTTGCAGACTAAATGATCTCTTGAAGGCAAATCACAGAGCCAGAACCCTATGTCTCTCTTAAACACACCTAGACTATCACTGCTGCAAACAAAGTGAACGTTATCATCAGAACAGGCAAGTTAGCATCGCGGGGGAGGAAACTGATACAAATCAACCAGACTTGCTCTAACGCTGACTCAAGAAGTATTGGGCTGCAATAAAAAGAACCCAACCAAACAAACACCTTTAGACCTGCTTGCAAACTTATTTACTGAGCTTTTCTACAGGAATAAAGGAAGAGGATGGGAAGAAGGGAGAAAGTGTTATTTTTAGTGCACAACGGTAAATTTAGCAGAATACAGCAAAGACAAAGATTAGTCAGGTGGTTAAAATGGAAAAAAAAGAAAAAAAGAAATGAGGCTTTGGTTTTGAGGGTGATAAAGAAAAGGTCTCAAGTTTCTTTTTTTTTTTTTGTGCTTCATCAAAGGGTATGCAGAGCCTGAAGGCTTCTGCAGCTAGTTTCCATTTTAGTAACCACTTACAGCAACTGTTACCATTCAGTGGTTTCCTACAACAAACATATAACTTATATAATTCAGATGGCAGCTTTTCCACCAAAGTATAAAACAAAACCCCAGGACAGACAGAAGCTCTCTGTTCTCTTGACACATAATTTCTATTGAGCTGTATTTATATTTTTTTTCAAATTTTTAAACAAAAAGTTGAGTTTTGTCCATAAACTTGAGTGACACGGCTGAAGAAGTGGCCGGAACGCATCTCTCATAGGGTGTAGAGCAACCAACAGTTTCTAGGCTTTGATAAAAGAAAGCACAGCAATAAACCACAAATATTCCTAATGGCTTTGTATGAGCATTAAGAATAGATGAGTGGTAAAGCTTTACTCGGGCAGATGTTTAAGTATTCCAGGTAGCCAGCTTGGATTTTTCTTTTTTAGTTGTTTGTTTTCAGGGGAAAGTAACAGCTAGAGGGAAAAGGAGAAGGAAATAAGTTCCATCTTTGCAAGCAATCCTAAAGGATATGGCGTTGGAGCATGGACAGTATTTGACTACTGAGTCTGCTTTTGTCTATACAGCTTTCCAAAACATGATTAGAGCCTGCTGAGTGTGCCCCATCATTGCATCTCCTCTACATTATGTGCTTTTGTCACTATCCCACAACTTAAAGAATAACTGGATAAAAAATAATAATAAATTAAAAATGCATTCACACCAAGGAGAATTTTACTTGCTTAGAATTATTTTAGTTTTGCTAATCACAAAACACATTTGGAAGTGCAAATGTAAAGGTGTATTCCCATATGCTCCAACATCTTACTTATTACTCTGGGGCTAAATTAACCTTTTGTTTCTAAGAATGTATTTCTCAGATGATTAAAAAACATCAGGAGAGAACATCAGCTGTGCATAAACCGTAACTGAATTTACAAATAACCTTTCACTCCTGGATCTGGAGAGTTAGTTTAACTTCAGAGGCTGCTCCAACATGCAGTGTTAGCAGAACTCCTTAGGGAGCTTTCTACCAGCTCAGAAATGCTGAAGCTCAGTGCCCTCAGGCACTTTCATCCTTTATACTCCTGAGACACCAGAAAAATAGAAGTCAAGGATAACAGGAGGTGTAGGAAGAGGGGACTACAAGCATTTACTTCAGCTTCTTTGTCAAAACTCTTCTGGAAGAGGAGGAAATAGACTGGTCTGTGCTTCTTACCATCAAAATCTGAGTTTGCTGTATCTGCAGAAGAATGATAGTCTAAGCATAGTAAGTCTGGGGTTTAGTTTTTATATTACTGTTTACCAGCCATTTGAGAAAGTCTACATCCCAGACCCATCCAGATTCGAGGTCATGGGGAAGCAAGAGATTCTTCCCTTATATTACAGGTCTAGGTAGGGTCTATGACAAATGCCTGCTTTAAAAATAAAATAGAGTAAAATCTAGTTATGTGCCCCCTTGCTCCCCCTGAAGAGCCACTCGAGCTTTTAATTCAGGACAACTGAGAGATTATTTCCCCTCTGTATTAGGCAGGAACACCCAAGCACAAATGCAGTTTCCTAAAACAAGTTACACACGTTGACAACAGTCAGCACAGACAGTTACAGGACTGGGCTTGAGAGTGCACAGAGAGGGCAGATCTGACGTTGCAGAGGCAGATTAAAAGATTGTTAGTAGAAATAAGATCAAAGGCACAACGAATTTAGTAAAACAAAACAACAGTAAGGGCGCCATGTTGCAATATGGCAATCCCCCAGGGACAGAAAGTGCTAGCTACAGCCCATGAAACCTGCTTTCAACGATACAAAAGAACACGACTGAATGACGTATAACCAAAATAAGGAGGCACGTGGTACTGCAGTTATGGACTTCACCGTCCACCCATTGCATGTGATACATGTAGTCTCAGCCAACTGGCAGCATGTGAATGAAAATATCAGAATTACCCAGCTCCTCTCACTGAAGTCTACATTTTCACCACAATTAGGCTCATGTGCGTTGATCAAAATAATTTCTAACTACTTCTGTAATGGATGAGGATATATTTCGTTAGATTTTACCCATTAAAAAATCATAAAGAGAATTGGAAAAAAAAAAAGTAAATGCATATTCTATATACATTGATATAAAATTCAAGTAATTTCCTGTCAATACAATTTATGCATTAATGGGTTTGCATTCAGAACTGTGATGCACCCATGCCAAATGCTTGTGCATGCATTTAGCATTTGATGTAAGGTGCTTCTGTTTAGTGGTATCAGCATCTATTGCCAGCCAACTGTGCAAACTGATTAGGCCAGTTGCACCCCTTTTCCTGCTATCCTACACAATTGTCTCAGTTCTGAGAGATGGACATGTGTAACATATACAATGATATATCATCACTCTGTGCATTAGACCCTAATATAGACCACTGGGCATTTTTTTTTAAGGTTTTTTTCAGTTATTTCATTCATTCACTGAATGCTAAATATAGTGCAAGACCATCATCACTTAAGAAGCCTGCAGTGAACCAGATTTTATTAGAGCACTCTATGAATGATACACAGCACAAGTTGTTTGCCTTATGAATTGTATTTCCACATTCCTTCTCACTAACAGTAGGATATAAAATGCTTAATATATGCATACATTTTAAACAGCTGGGTTAATAAGAAAGGGACTATCCAGAGAAGTAAAATGCCAACACTTATCATTTGGAATAAAAATGAGATACCTACTGCTGTTTCAAAGAGCTGTATTTCAACAATGCTGTAGGTTTCAGTCTAATCACATGTAGGATGTTGGCTTCTGCCTTCCCCTGATTTCATATTTAACCTGTTAATTAGAAGACCTTGCCCTCCCCACCTCACACCACAACAGACTCACAGTTTAGGTGGGAAGGGGTCTCTGGAGGTTACCTAGTCAAACCTCCTCCTCAATGCACAGCTAACTTCAAAGCCTGATCAGACCATGGATGAGAAGTCCACAGTCTCTAACCTTCCTGTCCCTTTGCTTAGCTGCTCACAATGAAAATGTTTTTCTTTACATCCAGAGAAAATCTACCTTGCTGCTACTTGTGACTGCTACCTCTTACCCTTTCATTATGCAACTGTGAGAAGAGCCTAGTTTCCCCTCTAGCCCCTTGTTAGGTACCTGAGATAGTAATGAGATGCCCTCTTAGCCTTCTCTTCTCCAGGCCAGATGCACAGCTCCCTCTGTCTCTCTCTGTACATCTTGTGTTTCAGTTCCCTAACTGTATTAGTGGTCCACTCCCTCTGACTGACCAATCTCTCTTCAGTACTGTGAAGCCTGAAACTGGACACAATATTTTGGAGGAAGCCTCACAAGTGCTGAGTAGAGGGGAACAATCACTGCCATTGACCTGCTGACTGCAGTCACCCTAAACCAGCCCAGCGTGTGGTTAGCCATCGTTGCTGGAAGGGCACTCTGCTGACTCAGGTATGTCCCAGCCCCTTCACCTGCACTTCAAGAGTCTCTCTCAGGAAATCTGACAAAACTCTATTACAGTTTTGGGTGCTGCACCGCTTTTTATCCAGACTGCATACTCTAGTCTTAAATGGGAGTGGATTCATTTGAATAGTCCCAGTTTGCAAAGTTAGGTGTACTAGGATACAACTGAGTAAAATAAAATTTTGGCTTAATATGAAGAATAGCAAGAGAAACAGCTGAGCAGTTATGTAATAGTCTCCCAAGAGAAGAAGGGCCAGAGTTATGGCTCGCTGGATTCACAATCCAGAGAGAACACTGGATTCACAATCCAGAGGGAACAAGGCTGTATTAAGAATGTGTTGTACAGCACAGCTTTGTACTAGCTGTATAATTTTTTTAAATGATAACAAGTTTGCAAAAGCTTGTATTTGCTTTATTAGTGCTCCTAGATCCTTAGAGCTACAACATGGGTAAGAAAGATTTAATCAGCTTATCAAAACAGTTATAAACAGAAGCTAAATGGGAAGAACTGATTAGTAGGAGGATTTTTTCTTGAATGTGTGTCATTTTACTGTTTGGCAAGTGAATGAATCTGGAAGTGATTGCACCAGTGTCATTAGACTTTGTCCACAATTATCAAAAGCATTCCTGTTTTGTCAGCTATTTCCAATATTTAAGGCATTTTCTGATGTACAGGAGATTAATCCTAAAAAGTAATGGCTTGTCCTCTGTAGCAATCCATTGGAGTATTGTGTTTTACAAAGCTCACTAACCAAAATTAAAGGTAATGCTATGCTTAATGCAACAGTGAAGGCTTGACAAACATGAGAATTATTCTACTATCTTGACAATTCTGTTTCTAGCTACTGCCTCTGTTTGCAGACTAGGACATACCAGAAATATATTTTCAGCCCAAGAATAGCTCTTTATTGCCACATCACAGGATAACATTCACACATATATGAAATGCTAATCCCAGGAGCAAATACCTTGAAGAACTGACTTCATGTCTGAACTATGTTATCCAATTATGTCACCTGTATTGCTGGCATCTGCATAACTGTTCAGAGTTTCCTAAAACTCTTCTGCCATCTAATCAGATGTTAATGGAATGGAAATAATTTCTTTGTGGAATAATATGAGAGTCATAGTGAACAGACAGCTGAGGAAGATTTTCCTGTCTGACCTTCTAGCTAGCTGTCAGTCTCTGTCCCTTCTCTGTATACATCAGTCAAAATGCACTTCTGTCCATGTACTGAGATTCAAAAAAACAGTGATCTCTTGGAACCCCTTTATACTACAAGAGGAGGTCTTCAAGGGCAGACATAGTCTTTGCTTCTCACTCTTGATCTGAGCCATGGATCTTTAAAAGCCATATATAAATGGATCAGCTCTCATTCTTTAAAGCATTATAAATGTTCTCCCTGTCTTTTGAGGCTTGTAAAAGTCACCTAATGTATGAAGAGCCTAGTAGCTTTACATGCAGAAGGATACCAAATGCATACCAAGTTTTAGAAGCTGAAATATTGGTCAAAGATTGCATACATTCTACAGGAGCAATACATAAACAGAGATCTCTGCAATGACATGCCATTACTGCTCTGAGTTACTTATACTGGTGCTGTGAAGAGATCACGAGGACAAGTCTGTTCTTAGAGACAAGAACACAGATCTCTAATTACAGGACCTGGAACATGTAGGGTAGGGGTGGTGAGGGCAAGAGAAGCAAAGTGAATTTTCTCTCATTTTTCACAGTTGACAAAGACTAGCATTATTGGTCTCTGAGTCACTGTTTAAATATAAAGATCAGCAGCCAACAGCCATATTCTGATCTGGTCTCACCTACTCCATCCCCCCCACTGGTTTTGCATGGTCCAGAACTTTGTTTCTACCTGTCTGAATTGTCAGCTAAACTAAATTGCCAGACTCTGCACTGTAGTGGCTAACACAGATGTTAGACTAATGTACCTATCTCATTCTGCTGGCTGTGGAGAACGTAATCTCTGAGAGAGCAGTAGCTTCTTTAACCAGAAATATAAATTTACCTCTACTTGTCTCATAATGACTCAGGTGACACAAAAGCCCATCAGCCAATAAGCTGTGACCGGGACATTTAAGGAGCAAATAACACCTCTACAAAGGACATGCCTTCCACAGATGTGGCATTTTCCACCTAAAGCACATACAATACTTAAGTTAACTTCTGTCCAGACCTGTAGATATGTTCTCTTCAAAAAATTAGACACAATCACAGAAGCAACAGAAACTGGTGTGGAAACAGCGAGTTGCCAAGAACATTATTCTGTAATTAATGACATATGCTATGTATGTTATGCAGAAATTCATTTAGAGACAGAAAATCAGGCTAGGAAGTGAGACTTGGCAGTGGGAGCAGAGGTGAAGAGAGATACCTGGGTTCTTCAGTGTGCCATTTAAGTACTTTGTGATGCTCACATCACTTTTAGTGTATATTAAATAATTCACAGCATCACAGCTTGCATACATGTAATATTATACACTGGCTTTCAGGAACTGCATTACCTATAGAATGACTTCTATTTTTGTTCACAAAGTGTATGTTTGCCTTTGATAATGTGCTGGAAAGGGCTCATTAAATTACTAATGTAACTATGAAAGTTATTAAATTACCAATTTTGAAAGATCAATTCAAAGTACATTGAGATAAGCACAAATCCAAAGTAAACCAAGTGTCTCTTAACTTCAGTGACCCTCCTATGAGGTTCTGAATGCAGAAATCTTTCTCCTGACAGCATTTAACCCCTTCTTTTTATCACCTTCCCTAGACAGAGCACTGAAATAGTTCTTTCTAGGGCTCACAAAACATTCTGTTTAGTAGTATATAATAATAGGGAGGGAATGTTTTGTTTGTGTTTACTTTGAGAGCCCAGGGGAGAGATTGCTCCCTGAGCTTCCTGACAAGATGCTTGGTTTTATTCACATTGTCACTATGTTTTCCCATGAACAAATATTTATACTTCAGAGGAAATGTTTCAGTAACATGTATCAGGCAGGATAAGCAACATATTCACTTCCCTTCCCTTTGTTTTGAGAAAGCAATTTTGCTTACATGAGAAAGTAAATAAATACATTCCCTAGAGATGCCTGGGAAGGGGTCATTCCACCTTTTGTTAATGCTTCTGAACACATAACAGACTGGAAAGGCCAATAGGTGAAAATGACCTCATTTCATTGACTATTCCAAACCTTGAGCAGGGATCAAACGCACTGTATGACCTCCTGAGGTTCCTTACAACCTGAATTTTCCTGTGATACTAAATTAAGGAGATGTATTTCATTTACTAACTCACATGCTTCCTGTATGAACCTGTGAAGACCTGGGTGTGGGACTTGGCAAAAGCATTATCAGTATGCACCTGTAATTCAGGCTGGCAACAGCCCCACTTTTTCCCTAGGCTGCACAGAGCAGGATCAGAGAAAGCTGCCTGGCTGCAAGAAAGAGTAGCCGTGTATTTGTGGTACAGACTGCCTTCATCCCAGTACCTCACTCATTTCCTACATCTGCAGTTAGTCTAAGTAATCACTCTTGCAAATTAGACTTAGCAGTTTCCATTTCTTTGATGCTTTGAAGAAAAAGCCACTATGTGTAGAAGCTGCCCATTAGACTACAACAATACAGAACCTTTATACATTTGTTTTTATCTACTGGAATATCAGAATAAAGCTGGTGAATCCTGTAAGTGAAAGGATTAATTCCAGGACTTTTCAGTTAAGACTTTCAGCACAAAGTTCCCCATGTCATAGATGCTGTAACTTTAAAATCCTTGACCAAAAGCTTCTTAACAGAAAAGCAGCAGTGACAGGCAACACTAAGTGAAAAGAATCAGTTTGTTGTTTTGGTTTTGGTTGTTGGGTTGTTTTTAAATTTTATTTCTCCCTTGCAATACTTACCTCACAAGAGAAAATAATGTTCATATCCATTTTTAACAGCTTGATCAAAAGCAGAATTCCATTAAAGATGTTTCATGTCTGTCTTTTACTGTGACACTCCTGAAAAGCAAAGGAAAAAAAAAGACAGAATAAACCTTACAATTTTAAACCTAAAATTATAACACATGCAATACCAAAGACATATCTTATGATTCATTTTGTATTGTAAACGAGGCCTGCTTTGTCAACAAAACAGTCTTTCAAAGGTTCAAACAAATAAATTGAACATCTGTATTAAAATACTAACTGTTCTGTTCACTCCAATGCACTGAAGAAATCAGGGGTAGATAGATGAGCTTTTGAGCATAACTGAAGATTGACGTGGTTCTGTCAAATAAAGCTTGTTCTTAAATCATTTTCTTCTGGATTTAGATTTAAACGAAAAAAAAAATAAGCTACCTTATGTGTTGGAACCAAACACTGCTGTATCACAGTTAATCACTTCTTCATAGGTTAACTAACAGACTCTGAGGAGGGTTTCTTTGCCCACCTTCAAGAAGGTGAAAAAACTCTAAAAATACGAGCTGGCAACATGTGAACTGGGACTTGTGTTGCTTCCACCTTTGGTCCCAAATTAAATTAATTATAGAAGTGGTTTACTGGGTTTGGTAAATGACTGCATTATTGTGGCTTGGTTCTTATCCAGAAGCAAGGCTGAGCATTTCCATGAACCTAAGGTAAGAGCAACATTGCTTTCACCTCAGATGCTGCCCTAAAAGCAATGCTCAATGACACAAGTAGCTTTCTGAGGTTTCATGCTAGCTTGAGAAGCAGAGTGAAATACAGATTGTTCAGCTGAAGAGACTAGCAGCCTGCTTAGCTTTTCTAGGTATTTCTCCCTCCTTAGCAGCAACATTTCAGAGTTGACTTTAGGACTGATGTTAGTTTCTCACAGAAATTCTCACCTTCTGTAGATACCCTGCACAAGAGAACAGTGAGGGTGAACACAGAAAATGAGGTAACACCTCATTCCACAGATACAGCAAGACCATTCTCACTCTCAAACAGATGTGCAAATCCTTTCTGCCAGCTCATTCATAGTTCTTTTTCAGAAATCATCTATCACTCACATTATTTTCCTATTAAAGACCACATAGAAACTCTCCTGCTTGCTGAGAGATTATTTTTAATTGTTATGCTGTAAAGTTGGACTAGTTGTTTGAAGAGTATAAACAGACAGAAATGTTGTTAAACCTGATTTTCATCATTACTAAAGTGTAAGTCTAAAACTTCCACTTCGCAGAAAAATGTTTCTGGCCTCCATTCCCCTGGCCCTCAATCTTCTGCTTTTTGGTTTTGAAGATAGTTGGGACCACAAAAGAAAGATTCTAATCTTCATTAGCATTATGCTGCCTGATTACAACTCCAAAGTATAAACACCTTCCCTACCATGGCTGTGGAGGCAGATCTCCTATTTTTGGGATGATTACCTGCACTTGAAAGAATAGAGCCGCTAAACCTTACATGCATCTTCCTTATCTGAGTCTTCAGGAGCTCACAGCTGAAAAGAGAGCTGGCTTCACATGACCCTTATCCTGTGAGCCTGCACCAGAGAACATCAATTCTGGCCACGGCAGTGTAATTCCTTCTCTCTCCCATCTGCTCCTCACCCAGGCAGGCGTTACCTGAGCTAATGCTCAACCACAGCTGCAAGCACTCTACGGTGCTGTCTGCAGGACATGCAGTAAGGTCATTTAAGCTGAGGGAAAATAAAGACAGCTAGAGCAAAGAATAATTCAGTGACAGATGTACTTATATGGTCCAATTCTCCGAGGTGAGAAACTCCCTTCAAACGGGTAGGAAGGGGAAGAGCAGGCGGTTGTTGCTGCAGGTGATACAATCGCGGCGCGAACCGGGCCCAGAAGGGACACAGGACAGGACCACGTGGAATGCTGGGCTGCCTGGACAGCTCCTCGAGACCAACATGGGTCATGTATGATCTGGCCCAGGAGCCTCTTCTGCTACGGACAACTCACTCCTCTAATACAATGACAAGAGAGAAAACTCACGGAAAACTCGGACCAATTTTCTCCTCAAATCCACCCCAGCTACATCTTTTTTGCGATTATTACCAAACTAATGATATTGTGGAATTTTATTCTTTCAGCCTGCTTAAGAGCTTCCTTTTACTAGCCTATCATCTCTATGTATTTATTTCATGTTTCTGTAACATCACACATACAACTGTCCAAAATTTCTTCAACCAACTTCAAGGAATTATGTGAAAGAAAGGTACCTGCTGTTAAGCACGACGTTTCTGCTTCGTTTAACAGGGTCTTACTTCAAACGTTTGCCTTTAAAAGTTCAAATGCTGGAAGAAGTTCAAGTAAAAGAAAGAGCAGAACCTTAGTTTGCTGTTGTAATCTTTCCTATGACACACCTCACTTACTGTACATGACACGGTTGAACAGACAGTAGAAATTTTACTGCCCATTGATACCTAAACCAGCATTTCCTCTCAGCATATTTTCAAACCTTTAGTATTCTAGAATACGTAGAAAATGCAAGTGGTTTGCCCTTCCTACTTCTGTTTAGACAAGTGTGATTTTTCTGGGGTCTCCCTTAGAGATCAAGGCAATTTTTGTCTATCAATACAGGTAAAGTAATTGATGACGTAATGTAAATACTTTTGTTTAACTAAGTACAAACGACAGCATTTTGTGAGAAGCTGACAGTCAGGTTCTGAAAGAAAACAAGATGTTGTGATCGCCACTAACTCCAGAGGCATCGGCAACGATTCAGTTAAACAGCTGCTAAACAAAAGTGTACGTACTAAAGCCCTAACTTCCTATGCTCCCCAAGGAGGGAAAAGTTTTGCCCTTTTTTCATTCCTCTTTTCTGAGAGCTGCAAAAGAGCTGAGCTTGGTACAGGCCACTGCTTCTCCCTTAGAGGTCCTCACCAACTGCAAGAAACAGAACAGGCTCTCTTAACTTCACCCTTCTGTCAGTCTTTTTGGGGACACATCCTTCTTCATAGTCAGTTCTTCTCGTATCCAGTTCCCTACATGCATGTGCAGTCTGCACTGATCGCAAATTTCATTCATTCAACGCAGGGACCCATTAATAATTAAGATTAAAAAGGAACCTAAGGGCAGGACTATTCCAGTTGTGCTCATGCGATAGACGTTACTTTGCTAGTACGTCAGCTCAAGTTATCTTTGTGCATGCTACGTTAGTTCAGTCAATTGCTTTTCAAACAAAGCGCGTTCAGAAAACGCCGGGAGAATCTATACGAGAGAAACGGTCAATGTTTATGTTGGACGTGCCAGATCCATATCCAGAGAGACATACAAACAGATTTCAGTTTTGTTCATCGAGTTTGCAAGGAGAGGAGGTAGCCAGAAGAAATCGTACGAAGAAGTCCTCTGCATGAACAAGTAAAAGTCCTCTCAGGTATCGTGACAAATACCCCGGTGCAGCATTCACACCGTGTTCCACCAGAGAAATAACACGCCTAGCGGTACTGAGGAGCTCCATAGCGTTGCAGCGGGACGGCCCGAACCCCCACGGGAGCTATCAGCCGGGGGCTGCTGCCGGGACCGGCCCTGCAGAGGTGTCCGGCTGCCGGGACCGGCCCTGCAGAGGTGTCCGGCTGCCGGGACCGGCCCTGCAGAGGTGTCCGGCTCCCTCCCTCCCACCCGCCCGCGGGGCAGCGCCGCCCGGAGCCCCGCGGTGCTTCATCCGCCCGCCCCTCCACCCTCCGCGGAGGCTGCCGCCGCGTCCTGCCCCAGCAGCTTCCCGCTCTTCCCGGGGTCTAGCTCAGCTTGACACCCACCCCGCCTCTGGCTCCGGCCTGGCTGGGTCATCCGCGTCCCGACGCGCCCGGCTCGGCGAGCGTCCCGGAGAGACTCGGGCAGTGCCTGACAGCGGCGCCTTCCTGCCTCCCCCCCTCCCTGTCTGTCTGCCCGCCTCAAGGGAGCGCGACGGGGGCCGCGCTCTTACCTGAATGCGAAGCGGGACCCGCTGGGAACAGGGCAGAAGTGCCAGCCGCCGCCCGCAGCGCTCTGCCCAGCCCAGCCCAGCGCGGCCCGCCTCCTCAGCGGTGCGGTTGCTGCGCGGCCCGGCCCGCCCTGCTTTGCCTTGCCTTGCCTTCCCCAGCCCCGCACGGCCCAGCCGGCGGGGAGAGGAGCGGCCGGTGCGCCGCAGCCAAGCAGCCCCCCGGGGCGGGCTGCGCTGGGCCGTCACGTGAGCGAGCTCCCGAACGCGGTGCGGTTACAGCCGTGACGGTCGTTACAGCCGCGCGCGCGGCGGCGGCGGGAGGGGGGGAGGAGAAAGAGGGGGGTGGAGGAGGAGGAGGAGGAGGGCGGCGCGGCGCTGCGCTCTGAAGTGCCGCGCGCCGCGGCTCAGGTGAGGTGCGACGGCCGCGCTGACCCCGGCGCGGCGCTGGCTGCGGCCCTCACGGGCCCTTCCCGCAGAAATCGCTTCCAGGAATTGAGGGGCTGCTATGGCAGGAAATCCTGCGGCGCCATGGGAGGGGAGCGGCCGCGCTGGCGAGGCTGGGCTCGGGCGTGCCCTCAGCGTGGGGGGGGGGGGTTCCCCGAGCCCCCTTGGGTATGAGCAGCGAGCACAGCCGCGCTCTCGGTGCGGTGAAATGCCGAGCCTGCGGGATCAGGGTACGTCTGTTTCTGTGGAGTGTTGTGGAGCATTTCTGTCCGCTGGGTAAATCACGCTGCACTGTTCACCTCAATTTGCCACCAAAGAATGGTGCTGGGTTGTAGCTAAAAGGCAACGTTAAAGCCTCTTTCCCTACCAGGGTGCTTCCCGTTTACGCTGTCCTCCAGACGTCTGATCTCTGAATCAATAACAGGCTAACAGGACTCTGTAAAGAGAACAATAGTGGGAAGTCGCAAGTAACTCAGCGCTGTATGGTATTTGGAAGGGTTGTAGAGCATATTGCTGAAATGCTTGGGCGAAGTTTGGGGACTGGCCCGGTAACCTCATATTGAAGGAGTTCTCTGCTTACTTTGGTGCCTTGGGCTCGATTTTCCACTGTGAGCCTTTCTGTTTGTGGGCTCAGGAGGCTGGAGGGCTGTGGAGTCCAGGCAGTCAGCCTCTATGCAGTTGCCAGTGCTTCATGTCACCGAGCAGTGACATTTGGTGTCGGTTAGGGAGAGTTTCTGACAACATGGGTCTTCCAGGCTAAAGCAGAAGTGAATCGAGGCCTAAAGAAAGTGTGCTTCAGGCTCACGTGAAACACAGAGCAGGATTAGCCCTCTTCCCCCCTCCCTCCTAGGCAAGGGTAAAAAGGGGAATAAGGAAAAAAACCAACCCGCCTCACCCAACACTGGAAGTTAAGACTATAACAAACTTAATGAATAATGGGAGAAAGACGGAAATAGGAATATTAAGGGAAGAAGAATATAGAAGTATATGGAAAACCCGATCGCCGATGGCAGCGGATTGTGCAGCGCACGTAGAGTCAGACCCAGGCGAGCTGAGCTGCCCTCCCAGCCCCCACAGCCTGGGAAGGAAGAGCCTCCCCACCCCACCCCCCAACTTCCCGTCTCCTTGTTCTAGGGAGTGTGGCAGGGAAGGGGAGGGAGTAGCAGCTGCCCTCTGACTCCTCGGGGTCCTCGGTTACTACCTGTCCCCACCCACTCAGTCTGGTCACCCATAAAACCACAACATTCAACCCCTTATTCCATACCCTTTCCCGCCACACTCATTCATCAAGTTAGGGACTGTCCGTATGCAACAATCTGCGTAGCCCGTGTTGGAGGACATCGTTCTTCCTGTCAGTATCTCAGAGCAGGACGGTGCGGGTCATGTTCCAGTGGGACAGGAATGTGGAGGAATCAGGAGCTGTTCTCTTGGCAGTAGAGATGGTGCAGACTTCATCAGGGTTCATGCCCACCTGCTGTGGGTTCACCCTGGTGCTCCTGGACACCACGTTGCTATCTAGGAAGGAAATTTTTAACAATTGATCACGATTATGATTTTATTTATGTTATACACCCTGAAACTAAATGTTCTCAGCCAGAGTTAAATTCCTTTGTGGTACACAATGGACTTTGTCGTCGTCTTCTTGCATTACTCACCAAGTATGTCCGGGGCCTTGAGCAGAGACAACCCCACAGATGGGTTTGCCTCTCCCTGTAGCAGGAGAGACCCGCACAGTTTTCCCCACCAGATTCCTCTCACAAACAGCAGGGACTCCATCCCCTTTTATTATATGCAACAGGTCTGACTGGGCAGGACCAGCTCGGTTGACAGATCCTCTGGTGTTAACCAAGCAGGTGGCTTATGCCAAATGTTTATCCCAGTTTCTGAAAGTCCCACCCCCCATTGCTTTCAGGGTAGTTTTCAACAAGCCGTTGTAGCGTTCAGTTTTCCTGGAGCATGGTGCAAGGTAGGGGATATGGTATATTCACTCAATACCATGCTCTTTGGCCCACTCGCCTATAAGATTGTTTCTGAAATGGGTCCTATTGTCTGATTCAATCCTCTCTGAGGTACCATGCCACCACAAGATTTGCCTCTCAAGTCCCAGAATAGCATTACGGCCAGTGGCGTGTGGCACAGGATACATCTCCAACCATCCAGTGCTTGCTTCCACCATTGCCAGTACATGGCAGTTAACCTGGTGAGTTTGAGGGAGTGTGATGTAATCAATTTGCCAGGCCCCTCCATACTTCTCTTTCAACCACCACCCACCATACCACAGAGGTTTCACCCGTTTGGCTTGCTTTATGGCAGTGCGTGTGTCGCAATTGTGGGTAACCTGTGCAATAGCATCTGTAGCTAAAACCACCCCTTGATCATGAGCCCATTGGTATGTGGTGTCTCTTCCTTGGTTACCCGAAGTGTCATGGGCCCACTGAGCCAGAAACAGTTCACCTCAGTACTCCCAGTCCAAATCTGTTTGGAAGACTTTAGCCGCCTGCTCTGCCTGATGGTTGTGCTGGTGTTCTTCAGTGGCCTGGCTTTTAGGTATGTGGGCATCTGCGTGCTGTACATCCCTTAGCGTCTCTAGTCGGGCAGTGACATCTTGTCACAGGTCGGCAGCCCAAAGAGTTTTCCCTCTGTGCTGCCAGTTGTCCTGTTTCCATCCCTTTAGCCACCCCCATAAGGCACTTGCTGTCAAGCATGAGTCAGTGTAGACGTAAAGTACCGGTCACTTCTCCAATTCAGCAATGCCCAGGACCAGCTGGATGGCTTTGACCTCTGCAAATTGGCTTGATTCTCCTTCTCCCTCGTTTGGTTCTGCGACTCACCATGGAGGACTCCAAACAGCAGCTTTCCACCTCCAACGATTTCCTACAAGATGGCAAGATCCGTCAGTGAACAGAGAAAATTTCTTCTCATTATCTGAGAGTTCATTATGTGGTGGGGGCTTCCTCAGCATGGGTCACTGTCTCATCCAGTGGCATTCCAAAGTCTGTACCCTCTGGCTACTTAGTGATCACTCCCACTATGCCTGGCTGGTTGAGGTTCCCTATTGGAGCTCGCTGGGTTATCAGGGTGGTCCACTTACTCCAGGTGGCATCTGTGGAATGGCATGTAGACACGACCTTCCCTTTAAACATCCAGCCCAGGACTGGCAGGTGGAGATGCTGTGCCTCTGCACGTATTACTTCTGAAGCAGCTCAAAATCCTTCATAGCCAGTATTTCCTTTTCTGTTGGAGTATAACTGGCCTCTGAGTCTTTATATCCCTAAATCCAAAATCCACGGTGGTGACCTCGAGTCTCCCCTGGTGCTTTTTGCCAGAGGCTTCAGGTAGGACCATTATCCCTGGCTGCTATGTAGAGCACGTTCTTTATCTCTTGTTCTGTTTGGACAGGTCCCAGGGCCATAGCATGGACTGTCTCTTGTTTTATTTGTTCAAAGGCCATTTGTTGTTCAGGGACCCATTTAAAACTGTTTTCCTATTGGGTCACCTCATAGAGAGCTCTCACAATCTGACTGTATCCAGGAATGTGCATTCTCCAAAACCCCATCACACCTAAGAAGGTTTGTGTCCCTTTCTTACTAGCGGGTCGTGACATAATTGCTGTGTTATTAACCACATCCATAGGGGTATAGCAGCGCCCATCTTGCCACTTAATTCTCAGGAACTGGATCTCTCTGGCAGGTCCCTTTACCTTGCTTCTCTTTATGGCAAAGCCAGCTTTCAACAAAAGATCGATTATTCTCTTGCCTTTCTCAAAGACTTTCTCTGCTGCATTACCCCATCCAACGATGTCATCAATGTACTGCAGATGGTCTGGAGCTCCACCCTTCTCCAGTGCAGTCTGGATCAGCCCATGGCAGATAGCTGGGCTGTGCTTCCACCCTGGGGCAGTCGGTTCCAGGTGTATTGGATGCTACTTCACGTGGCCTGCACTCCACTGTGATGGGAATAGAGAACAATGCATTAGCAATGTCAGTTGTGGCACACCATTTAGCTGCCTTGGGCTCCAGTTTATCGTGGAGCTCTGGCACAGCAGCACTCATTGCTGGCATAACCTCATTCAGGCCATGATAGCCCACAGTTAATCTCCATTCCCCATCAGGCTTCCGCACTGGCCATACTGGGCTGTCGAAGGGTGAGGGAGTCTTGCTGATAACTCCTTGATTCTCTAGTTGACGAATCAGTTTTTGTATGGTGAGCAGGGAATCTCTTTTGGCCTGGTATTGCTGACGAGGTACTGTAAGAGAAGCAGTTAATGCCTGCTGATCCTCCACCCTCATCAGGCCTACTATAGAAAGGTCATCTGATAGGTCAGGTGAGGTAGACAGGCAGTGTCTTCAATCTCCACAGCTGCTACACCAAAAGCACTCTTCAACCCTTTTGGGTCCTTGAAGTACCCCTTCTGCAGAAAGTCTATGCCAAGGATGCACAGAGCATCTGGGCCAGTCACTATAGGGTGTGCCTCCCAGTCATTCCTAGTTAGGCTCATTTCAACCTCCAGTACAGTCAGTTCTTGAGACCCTCCTGTGACTCCAGAGGTGATGATGAATTCTGCCTCTCTATGATTTGGCAGTATTAGAGTCCATTGTGCACCAGTGTCCACCAGGGCTCTGTACCTTTCTGCTTTTAATGTGCCAGGCCATTAAATCCACACAGTCCAGTAAAATGGATTATCCCTTTCCTCTGCCTGGCTGGAGGCAGGGCCTCTCTAATTCTGAGCGTAGTGCCCACGATTGGCAGAGTGGTTTGTACAGCAGGCAGGACCATCTCTTCTACTCACATTTGGGTCAGAGAACCAGTTGCTTGGGCCAGGAGAATTTTCTTAGGAGACTGGAACAGCCATCCTCCTGGGAAAATTCTTTCTAGTGGTGTCACCTTGCAGATCCTGTACTCTTGAATGCAGTGCAAAGATGGGTTTGCTATGACATCTATCTATGTCTTCACCATAGTCACACAGGGTGCTCCACAGAGAACCCCGTGTTGTATCCTGCCTGACTTGAGCTGATCTCCTAGGAGGGCATCTGTGTCTAATGGCTGAAACATGGATCCATTCAGGAGAAGGATGGGTGTTATTCCCCCTTTCCATCCTGGACACAGAGTCCTTCAGCCCTGTAAATTCCTCAGTCATCTTGTCTATGTCTGAGACCAAAGCCTGTCAAGAGACACTCTTCAAATTGCCTGAGTTGGTTAGCAAATTCACTGACAGTCAGGGGATTTTAACCCTCTCCCCAAAGATCCTTCCTCCCAAGGTGTGGGAGTATGTAGGAGGGGCACACTGTTAACTTTTTCAACAGAGGCTTCCAACATGGCAGCTCATCAGGATCTGAAGGAGTTTGCCCATCACCACAGATTAATTCCTGGACTGGCATCTCTCAGACATTTGATGCCCTGTTCCATGGTGTTGCCTTTAGTGGGGTGTTATACCATATCCTCTTTAGAGGATATTGGGTTTTTACAGCTTCTATCAGATGTCCACAGAGTGTGGGTGCCATCTCTTCTCCCTGTGTGTTTGTCAATGCCCCCATCTCTGGCTAGTGATCCAAACTGCCTGGCCTCTTTGTTCTCCTGTATTAGCCCCAGTGTCCCAGCACCACAACAAACAGATCATCAAGGGTTCACCATCACCACAGCCATAATCCCTTCTCACATGTAGTAACTCTTTCACAGGCATGGTACTAACAATGACTGCAGGATCCGAGTCACTGCTGTCTGCTGGTTCTGGCTCAGGCCAGCTTTCCACTTGAGCTGAGTTTTCCCCAATTTCTCTCTCTAAATCACTACCTCTCACCAGTCGGTTTGACTTTAAATACTTTCTGAAGGTGGTGACTGGGGCAAGTTGGTCCATTTTGCCTGGATCAGTGGTGCTTTTGTTTGCTGCAGCCTTCACCAAGCCATGGTCGGGGGCTGGTGCAGGAGCAGGGGGAGACAGTGCAGGAGTAGCAGGGGGCATTAAGGTGGCAGCGTCCCACGCAGAACTCTAAACCGCACAAAGAGCAGCACAAGAAACACGTTCACACAGAGACAGCAATGCCACATAATACCAGCTATTCCTGGGACATGCCAACTCTAGGGGGGAAAGGCTCTTCAGAGAGAGGTGCAAAATGATTTCCCATAGTAACAACTTTCGTGAAGTAATACGTACAGAAAATCACGTCACCAGAGGTCCGTGTTCACCAGGGAGACAGATAAGCCCTTTAAAAATAAACTTCATTCAAATAAAGGGAGAGTCCACTGGGCATATCCCTGTGGGATCTCTCAAACTTACTGGAGGATGCAGCTTCCTTTTATATCCTACTTTCCTGACTGCATATGACCCTCTTCCTTTCTCCATTGGCTGAGGTACTAGGAAAGTACAGGCTTTCTAACCCACCTACTACATATTCCCCCTTAACATGTACACCCCCTCTCATCTTGCATCATATGTTTCATGAACTCAACTCTATGCCTTCCCTGAGAGGAGAAGTTAATATTCATAAGTCTATTAAGTCTGCACACTCTTAAAGTTCAAAAAATTCAGAGAAATTTTGGGGGTTTGGTCGAGTTTCCCACTTTTCCAGAACCTGACTGATTCTTTCAGGTTTCTAGCAACACACTCTATTTGCAAAGTTGTACACACCCACATTACAACAAGCTTTATTGGTAAAGACATCTATGTCTATGTTTCTATCAATACCTCAGACACACAGGCGAATTCTTAACCCAACTCCTCCCAGCATTAATCACTACACAGAAGACATGGCAGGACACCAGTGAAGTGGGGAAATGAAGAGAGAGGTGCACAAAAGCATGGGACACCCTGTACCACAGAAAAGACATGATGAAAACATTTTTACATGTTTAAAGGTTAAAAAGAGGAATAAGGAAAAAGAAAAAATGCCTCACCTAAGATTGGAAATTAAGACTATAACAAATATAATGAATAACAGTAGAAAAATAGAAGAAGGACTATTAAGGGAAGAAGGATATAGAACTATATACAAACCCCAATTTCAGATGGCAATGGATTGAGCAGCACATGTGCCATGCTGAGCTGCCCTCGCAGCTCCCAAAGCCTGGGAAGGAAGAGTCCCCCCCCAAGCTTCCTGTCTTCTTATATAGAGTGTTGCAGGGAAGAGGAGGGAATAACAGCTACCCCTCTGAGTCCTCAGGGTCCTGGGGTTACCACCTGTCCTTCCAAGCTTAGTCTGTTAACCCTTAAAGCGCAACACAGGAGGAGCTGGCAGTATTGCAGCTCGAGGCTAACTGGGCTTGCTGTCGAAGTGCTCTCCTATTTGAATGGCAAGGATCAGGCATCCTGTTGAGAACTAATGGATCTATCCCCCAGATGATGAAAGCCAGGATGAAAGTGGGGTACAGTGAATTTGCTTTCCTCTTTGGATGATTTTTATTTCGTGTGCTTTTACTGTGGAGTCATGAAGGCCCTTCTGTAAGCTGCATCAATACTGTACAGATGCATACTGTGTCAGTACGTGGTGCAGCCTGTGTGGAATTCCATGTTGCTGTGGGTAGACTGACTGCCTTCAGCACATGACTTCAGAGCACTGTCAAGCTCCAGCATACCCTTTAACTTTGTAAAAGAAATGTGGAACATAATGGCAGAATTCCGGGAGCTGGGCCTTTCAAATAAATCATAGTTGGTATTGCAAGCCCCTCGCTAAGGGAACAAGGACTGTTAACAACTTGGTTAAACTTTAAGATTTTTAATAAATCCTGAAAGAAAATGACCTTTGGTGCATGTGTGGTACCAAGGCCAAAGAAAGATTACTGGGCCATCAGTACTCCCGAGGAATGGAAGGATTATTTTGTTGGGGAAGAGTTTATTCAGAATGCTGGTAACTCATAGTTAAAGCCCCAGTGAGGAAGCCTCCCCAGTGCTTTCACAGCATGTGCACGTAGAAGTGTATAGTTGTGCAATTTCAATTAGTGCAAACAAATCGTCTGAATTCTAATGACTTGTGCTGGAAATGAGCTATCATTTGGGAGGCAGTTGAAGCAGACAGCTGAGCTCACAAGGTTAGCATCTGTGTCTGCTCAGAGGACAGCCTCAAACCTTGGATTTAGCTCTGCTAACTAAACCCGCATGAGATAAAGGCCAAACCACGCAACAGGTTACATGGTTTGCTTAACATCTGCTGTGTTTTGTAAACACTGAATTATTTGCTTTCCTATGCGTTTCCTTTACCACTTCGAAATGAATTTAGATTGTGCCTAAGTTTCTTGACTGGCAGCTTTGGAAACTGAACTGCCATGGTTAATCCCAGACTGGTTCTAGCACAAGGAAGCTTCTCAGTGCTCCCACAGAGGGAACTTTTCTAGGCTGAGGATAATCCCATTCACTAACTTTCTCATACCAGCAAAGGCAGCATTTTCTGTTTCTTCACTGCCCTGTAGTTACCGAGTCTAGGGTATTTTTGTTACATTAAAGCTATACTCTGGATACTAAGACTGCACATCTAATTCAGAAGAATGCAAGTATTTAGTAAGTCATCTGGTTTTAAAGTGTGATTATTGTGTTTCAGCCTTTAGTTAGGCAGTAGCATGGAAAGCTGATGGTCTTTACAGCATACTTGCTCTGTATTCATGAACTTTGATTTATTGTCATTATTGATTTTTGCAAATAACTTCATTCATGCTATAAAGATACAGTTTCTTTTTGTGTGAAATTGCATGTGTGGAAGCTATAAACAGAGATGGAGAGTGTGATATTATCCTTCAAACTGCACAAAGAACAGATGAGAAGAAGTTACATAAGTTCTGGGCTTCCAGGAATGGATGCCAAAGCATTTTATTAAATTTCCTGTTAAGAATAATTGTTGTCTGACAGTTGTGTAACTTTTATGACAATATCTCTTGAACCCAGTCATAAGACAGACTGATACCAGTGATGATGTCAAGACTGGGATTACATTGCTCCCCATTCACAGAAGATAACCGTGGTGACAAAAATATTTATGGTTGTGACTCTTTTCACTGCTGCACCATTGTAGATGACCTGCAGTTATGTTATTCTGACTGTAGAATGTCCAGATGACTTGTGTCTTCCATTAGACATCTAAGTTCTTACAGGATAATAGGTGTGGGAGAGGCTTTTGTTCTGCAGAAAAGTGATAGAAAATTTGTTCTGTGATGGTTGGTACATTTGTTCTCTTCATCATCTGCTAGACACACATGCCTGAACTTTGTGAAAGTTCTAACACCTGTTTTCAAACAGGGTCTTGAAGCATTGGGTCTTATTGCCAATTAATAGAGTGTAGGCCTTCGTGTTGTGGTGGAATAAGGAGTGTTCCTTCACTCTGTTCTGCTAACTGGGCTGTGGTGGCAAGGGAGGTCATCTGGGAGGTGATGATGAGCTGGTCCCTGTCCTTTCCAGATAGACATGGGAATCAGTGGCTTGTTATGCTACAATTTATTGAGATGGTTTTAATATTTTACCCTCTATTGTCACAAACAGATACAATTAATATTTTACTCTCCATTGTCTTAAGGTTATGGCTGTGGCTGCTGTCGTCCTTCACTGCCATGTCAGACAGGAACAGGCTTCAGATAGGGCCATTCCATCACTGAGTGTTCTCTGACACTGCTCATGGCCTCCAGCCTTCTTTCCCTGGCTTACATCCCTATTCTCTTTCGTGTGGTGTTAGGGCAGGTGGAACTCCTGTTCTCCACATCTCTATGTGGCAAAGATTGTACTGGGCTTGTGGCTTCTTTGCCCCAAGAGACATCAGAATCAGTGATTTATCTACTGAGGGCTTTCAGAGCTTTTCTTAGACCTTATTATGCTTTAAGTTGTAATACTCTGACATACTAGAAAAATCTGCTATCTAAGACTGGTGGAGGTTTGTCTGGGTAAAGATGTCAGCTTGATAACTACACAAGAGAGAAAGTATTCCACTGGCAGGTTGTTGTAACAGTGAAATATTTTAGCCTGAGCAGAAATGTCAGTTAGGTTGTGGAAATGCCAAATCTATAATATAGAAAAATCGTGCAGAGGGAAACCATTCCCAATTTTGGCAAATGTACTTGAATCTCCCATTGCTTTTGGGCTCAGAAACATCAGGAGTGGTTTTGTTAACTCTGCTTTGACAGTTTCTGTTTACCCAGCATCACTCAAAACTGTGTCCTCATGCAGCTCCTTCTTTTTAAATAAAAAAGCCTACAACCAGGTGGGACAAACCTATCAAGAATACACTTCAAAGAACACTGAGAACAACAGTGCTATGAAAGCAGGATAGAGAAGACAACCCTTTTCTCTCATTAATTTCCACAGTTTCATTAAACATAGTCAGTGAATATTTAGCTACACCCAGCTACTCTTTTGGAAAGCAAAAAATTCAGCAAGGAAAGCTTATATGACTTTATAATTAAACAAAATTGATCCACACAAAAAGGGATGATAACGTAATGTAAAATGTTAAGCTGCCTGAAGCTTATCCATCCTTGTGTTCAGATGTAAAACTGAGGCAGAGCAAGAATGGGCCAAAAATTCCTCTCCTCTCCTCTCCTCTCCTCTCCTCTCCTCTCCTCTCCTCTCCTCTCCTCTCCTCTCCTCTCC
>WTSP01018733.1:0-28334 GCA_025331215.1 Actenoides lindsayi
GTGCCGCACCTGCCATGGGGGCTTCGGGCCCGTGCCGCGCCTGCCATGGGGGCTTTGGGCCCGTGCTGTGCCTGCCATGGGGCCTTCGGGCCCGTGCCCTGCCGCAGGTATCGCCATGCCGCAGACTGGGCCGGCTCATCGCACCAGAAGAGTCTGTCCTTGGCTCCCTGTGCCGCTGCCGTTGCTGTGTCCTTGTCCTTGAAGCAGAGCATCACGTTTTCCTGGAAACACTCTGTTTCTTGGCAGTGGAAATGATGAACAGAGTTCTTTACTTCTAGGCAAATCCTACATAAACTGTAAAGCCTGCAGTGCCCGTTAACCTCAGCATGGGCTCTGCAGAGATCAGAGGTCTGCCTGATGCTAAAGTTATCTGCGCTGTTCCCTCTTTCCTGCTCGTGTTTATCTCCAGTGAATGGTGTTTTAATCAATACCTTATGGAGATGAGGGCCTGTCTCACTGGGGTCCATAAAGAACTCTTGCACTAGAGCTCTACATCTGGTGTAGCTGCCAGAGCCTTGCTGAGAGATGGCTGAGGGCATCCAGACCTCTCCATTAACTTTGTCCTAATAATTTCTATCCTCTCTTTCATCTGTCTCTTGTTTCCTACAGATTCACTTCTGTTGATTTGTGTTTACACCGACTTCTTATATTACTCAGAGGATACTTCTACTCCTCCAAGTAAAAAACGGGATTTGAGGATACTTGCTCCTTTGAAACAGCAGTAGACTGTTTTGCTGAGCTGGGGCCTGGGTGGTGACCCCTACAACAGCACTTATTTGTGTAACAGGTTCTTGACGTTGCTCTTTTACAGCACCCATCCCTTTGTGACTTTTGGTTGTTCTGGGGGAGCTTTCCACGACAAATCCATTTCTTACTAGCACCCAACACGGTATTTCAAGCTGTCACATCACTACCTATGAAAAAACAGTATGAGGTCCCCTGACAGCTCCCAGAGAGCCACCCACCTACAGGCAAAGAATAAATGGCCCCACACAGTCAGTCCCATTCCCACAAGCTTTGATTCTGTGGTATTTGAGTATGGGCCAATAATAAAGCTGAAGTTCCTTCTTTCCTGGGCTGACAGCTCTGAAAGCAGGAGCCAGGCTAACCTTAGCATTTTGGTTATTTCTGAACCAGCAGCAGCTGCATGAGATCCCCCAAGAGCACCGAAGCTCTCCTACGCAGAAAATTCAGTAAACAGGTCTGGGAAGTATTGGCACACACAGGAACACATGAAAAGAATGTACAAGAAACACAGTAACACTTTTGTAACTCTTGAGTTTAATTACTTCAGCAGGGTGGTTTTTCTCACTATTCAGACTTCCCCTTTCCATTGCAATCCTTAGGAAACCTGCAAAAATAGACACTTTTCCCAGACCAATATGTAAACCAGACACAGATGCACAAGTTTTTATTTGCAGTTTTCTTAAGGTTTTGTTTCTTAGGAGAGAAAGTGTATTAAAAAACCTATTATGCAATCAGATCAACTATCTGATAGTGAGATGCACTGAGACCAGAGGACTCCATGGTGGTAGAAAAGGAGAGCAATCCTTAACAGGAACTACACTTCAGTCTAACCTGTTCAGGAAGCCAGGGTGACAGAAGATCAGCCACTCAAAGAATTGGTTGTTTGTGATGTGCTGTCGAATAGCACAGAAGAAAAGTCTGATTTTACTGTTTCACTCTTGGCGAACTTGAGGCCTTTGAGAAGAAATTAAAGAAAAAAACCCAAGAGCCCAAGACAGAGACACAATTCACTCATTTCCCCCTCTCCCTTTAGCTCACAAAAACTTGAGACTATTCAGCCCTTTGTCTCAAGAAGTAAGCAAAAGAAAGACTAGAAAAGGCTACAATAAGACATACTTGAGAAAAATCAATTCAAACAATACAAACCTGAAGGGTCACGAGGTAAAGACCAGTTACAGAAGCACGGGAATAAAGTGACACTGTGAAGGCATTATGCACAGACACACACCCAGGAGCAGGATGCTCCACTGCAACTCAAAAGATGACAGTTAAGTCCGGCCAGCGTAGGTAATGGGCATTATCTAGTAAGCTGAAGAATATCAAATTACCTTGGACTCTTGAATACAAAGGAACTCAAAACTTACTAGTTCAGCGGCTTTGGAGAGAACAAAGCCTGTAGGGAGCCTGAATTCCTAAAACTGAAAAAAAGCCAACCCTATCAAGCAATTGTGCTGGTAGGAAATACCACGAGGTATCACACAGTAGGTTCTCTACCCACCTCCAGGCCTCTCCCAGCCTCAGCAGTTTTGTATCATTACAGGAAACGCCCAGTTTGGGTGGGCTAGTGGTGGACTGCTGCAAATCTGGTATCACCAAGGGAGAACCTGACACCAGGGCCTGATGTCTGCGTTACAGCTGCTCAAAGGAATTAGTAAAACAGCGTAGAAAGGAAGTTTGGAGCAAGATTTTTTGATTAAGCAGACACAAGTTTCTGTAATCCGCTGCCAGAGGACTCAAGTGCACCTGGTTAATTGAGCTTTAAGACTCCACAAGCAGAAAATGCAGCAAGAAGTCCAGTGTTCATGTAGGGTCAGGTAAACAAGTAGCTACTGCAAGTAGAAGAGAAATCTTAGTATAGTGTCCCTCCATCAGTGCAAGTTACCCCAGGACTCCTTCCCTCCCTCTCCCTCCTTTGTTTTAAGGGCAGCTGCTGGGCTTTGCTAGATGTGAATCAGTTCTACTCAAAGTTTCTGAGGACGCGTGACCTGTGAGCTAGGCGCAGAGTGCCCTAGAAGAATGGCCATGCAATGTGCATGAGAGATCGGCATTACGCAGGGCAGCAAGCACTTCCTACCACAACACCTACAACCCGTGGCAATGGATGAGTGTTAGCATGTTAAAAAGTAATACTCCACAGTTAAAATGTAATTTTCCATAGGAAAAACGTCCCCTGTACCTAGGAGCAAATCTAGGAATACGGAAGTGATCTAAGCAGATGCAAACAATTGCAGCCACAAACTATCAAAAAAAAGATCTGAAATTAAAAAACAACATTTTTTAAAAGTCTGAATTCCAATCATTAGACAAACCACCTATTGAAACAGGCTCTCAGAAAGAGTACAACTCATGTTTAAAATATTACACACCACATAACTATCCAGCTAATAAAAAAAAAACAAAACCAAACCAAACCAAAACACCAGCCAAACTTTACAAACAGGATACAAACAGATTTCCTCTTGCAATAAGGATATTGGATAAAAGGTTACGGAATACGCTGTGGTATGTTTACAGGGAGGTTGTTCTTCCCCTCTGTCCACTGCTTGCACTCCCACCAGCTCGTTTTGAGCTTGTTTTCAGTTTTCCAGATGTGCTCTTTGCTTGTAGAAAGAGAACTTTCTTTCATCTGTCCAGAAGGTTACCCAGGAAGCAGGTGAGGAGAGAGGTCGAACTTCTTGCTGATCCATTTCTTTGTTATCACATCATTAAGCCAGTTACAAATGCTGTGCGAGTTCAAGAAGTTTCTATCTCAGAGGCCTCTTCTATGAAGTTAGCAACAGGACTGAGAAGCAAGAGTGGAAACAGTTTATATTCTCCATTCCCATCTTCTGAGAGGAGAGGTGGATCACCCATTCCCAGAGCATCCAGAGGCTCAGCCTGGCTGGCTGGAGCTGCTAACGGTAAGGCAGCTCCACTGCCTGATGGAGGAGGAAGACCAGGTTTCTCCTCCAGGGCGGGCAGTACAAGGTCTTTCGGATCCTCAATCTTCCCTGCAGCTTCACTTGAAGGTGGTTCTTCAAATAATGAAAGCAGAGGATTGGCCCTGTACTGTATCAGCTGCATATCTGAGGGAAAACAAACAGTTTAAACTCCAGGCTCCTGTGTCACACAAGTGAAGGCTCTTATTCAAAACAAGGAAAACGGGAGAGGCTGCTTCAAAACTTGGTTCACTAAAGCAAACCATACAGCTGAGCTCTGACAGACTACATCCACAGCTGCAAGAGGGGAGAGAGGGCTCCTGTCTCTGTCAAGATCAACATCTGAAGCACATTCCAAGACCCTCACACGTAGGGCATGCAGTGCCAGCACTGAGGTGGTAAAATGAGTATCACTGCATTTGGGGAAGTCGCAGCCCATAGAGGAGACACTTCCACACGGACATTTGCAGTTGTGCTCCCTATTGTGGCACTCTGTCACGTGTCAGGAAAAGGAAACAGTTAACACCAACATGGGGAGGTGATAGGATGGGGCCTCTCAAGACTGAGGCACAGATTAATCAAGAGAAGTGAAACATTCCAGTCTTCACAAAAAAAACCCAAGCCCAGACCAAAGAAGGAGATAAACCATAATAGAGGCTACAAAAATTCCATTTCAACACACAGTTTTGGAAGAGTTTGGAACTGTCAGAGCTCTCAGTGTTCCTTCCTGCCCACCTTTGCTTCCTGCTGTTTCTCTCTCACTTGCTGCCACATCTTCAGTGCTCTCTGCCAAGTTCGAAATCTGAAGCAGTGTGGAGAGAGATCAAGACAGAATGCTTAACAACGACCACAGAATCCCAGTCTCCACTGCCCAATAACAATATTAAAGGTGAAAGGAAGCAGCTGACCCACGAGCCCGTTGCTGCAGCCGAGGGCCAGCGAACAGGAGTTCTCAGACGGCACGGTTAAATACAGACAACTTGCTAAAGCCAAACAAGCTTCTGACTAGCAAGTATTCTTTTTTAACTTTCAAAATAGAAGCTTTATTATAGTCTGTCTTGTTAACCATTATTTCCTCAGTACCATTAAATTTTGCAAGCACTGCTTGAAGACAGCTGCATTTTATCTCAGTTGTGGTCTATGCTCTTACGACTGGGAAGTCCTAGTTTAAATATTATTTCAGGACTACAAAATAAATGACACTTGCATGTTTGGTTGGTTTTTTTTAACATGAGTCAGTTTTAGGAACTGGATGAAGAGAAGTAAATTTGGACTGAATTTTTGTATGTCCTCTGAGGAAATGCCGTACAATCATGTTCAGAATAAATACAGTATACTGCATTCTTTCTAGTTTTTCAATTAGCACTTTTCCTTCAGTCTTCAGACAGACTACAGACACACGATCTTGGACAACTCCAGACCTACCTGTTACCTGACTAAAGGACATCATGGAAAACCCTAAGGATAGGAGAAGCAAGCCAAGAAGCTGTTCTCACACACTTAGACCAAAGAAAAAGACAAGATTTTCTACCCTCCTTATTCTAAACAGAAGGTGTAAGAGTAATACATAGAAAAAAAGAAATCCTCAATACCAGCAGCTGACTCAACAGACACCAGTTTCTTTCCCTCTTCCTTGTGTTCTCAGGTGTATTCAGAAAGCAAAAATGATGTTATTCAAAGCAAAGTGACAGTTTAAATCAGGCCACTGAGTGTATTACTGCAGGTAGGAACATCAGACCTGAAATTATCTTGAGAACCCTCTTAAATTCATATATGTCAACAGTGATAACCAAAAACATTAAGTCATCAGGACTAAGTAAAATGGTGGTTTCATTCTGTGCTATCAATCCAGTCCTACCCTCTAACTGCATCAGCCAAAATTTAGCTCTCAACATCATATTAACCCTCCCCATCACAAAAGTAACTCTTGCTCTTACATTTTCCATAGCAGGGGAGGTTTCCATCAAGCTCATATCCAGGGCTGGCAGCTCAGGATTAAATGTCTGAAAATAAAAACAGACTGTAGGTCATGTAATAAAGTTCTTAAAACAAATCTTCAGTGAGCTCCTGAAAGGACAGCAGGACCCAGCACACCACTCCAGCCACAGCAGCATGGGGAAGGGTGCTCCTTCACAGGCCTACAGCAATATACCTTCTACCTGTGGCAGTGAGCAGGGCACGGGAGAAGAAAAGGACACTGTACTCCCCAGTGATTCCAGGTACATGGCCGAGTCTCACTCTGTATCGTAAAGCATCATCAAACCCCAAATCAGGATGTGATGAGACACCTGGAAGGACTATGTACCATTATATCCATAATTATTTGCTTTTCAGGGTTTTCCCCTCTCTTACCCACTACAACATGGAAGAAACCAGTAAAATTTCATGATGCAACCTAACTGGGATTTTTCAGAAAGCAGAAAATGAAAAGATACTCACGTCGCTGAAAGCTTCAGAACCAAAGTTATACTGCTTGCCAGATAACATTGCTTGAAGCTCTTCAAGGCTGGCATCAATGCAGTTAAGAAAATCCTGAATTTCCTCTCTAAAAAGACAAAATGATACAGCACTGTCAGAAGCACTAACTTCTGAAGCAGTTACTGCAGTTAGTGAAGCAGTTAGTAACTGCCAGTGCAGTTAGGGCCTTCTTTTGCACCACGAGGCAGGAAAAAACTTAGCAATGATCTGTTAGCCTCCCAGCTATCACAGCTGTGGGGCACAGCGAGAGCCAGGCCAGAAGAGCTTACTGCCAAGTGAAGGCAACCACACTGCTGTGCCACTTGTCAGGGCCCGGCTCTCTGGAGGACAGTGTGAGGAAGGCTCTCTGAACAGCAAGGGCAGTGACAGCTATTGCATCTCAAAGCGCTTCCTCCCTCCAACTCTGCTGCCTCCTTCATTTTACTATCTCCCAATGTTCTCAGATCCCAGCCTACACGTCATTACCTGTTGAAATTAAGGTCTGGTGGCTTTCACCTGGGGACAACAAATGATAAGCAAAGGGCTAGAAATAATCTGGCTCTGAAGAAACACGACCTGTTTTGAAACACCAGATTGCTGCCAAACTGTGCGTGTTTCCAAGGACAGCGGGCAGGGTAGAGGGACAGGGAATGCAGCAGAAAGGAAGGTGCACGCCCGGTGCCACCACTGAACTTCTCCTCCTCCGCCCCAATGCTCCCTTACAAGCAGCGGATGGTCCCGGTGCAGCGCGCCAGGCTCCGCAGGGCCGAGGAGCCACTCTGCTCTGGGGAGAGCCACCAGCAGCACCGCCTCCAGCCCCTCACCTAAGGGGGATACGGGCCTGCACCAGCCTCCAGGGGAGGCTGCAAAGATGGGCTGGAACCCCTCTGCTGTGAGGACAGGCTAAGACGCTTGGGGGGGGGGGGTTCAGCCTGGAGAAAAGAAGGCCCAGGGAGACTTTCTGGTGGTCTTTCAGTGCTTCAAGAGGGCTACAGGAAAGCTGGGGAGAGACTTTTTACAAGGGCATGTAATAGGACAAGGGGCAATGGCTTTAAACTGAGAGAGGGTAGATTAAATGTAAGGAAGAAGTTTAAGGGTGGTGAGGTGCTGGAACAAGCTGTCCAGAGAAGCTGTGGATGTCCTATCCCTGGAACCATTCCAGGTCAGGTTGTATGGGGCTCTAAGCAAGCTGCTCTATCTGAAGGTGTCCCTGCTCAAGGCAAGGGGGTTGGACTAGACAATCTTTAAGGTCCCTTCCAACTCAAACCATTCTAGGATTCCGTGATTCTGTGGCATTACAGGGTCTTCAGATCACACCAAGTGCTGTGGTACATCATCTCAGGACTTCCGAGCTGAAGTTAACCAGAGGAGAAGAGCTTTCAGAGAAAGAACAAAAGTTTGTTCCCTGCAGCCACACAAAATGACAGCACTGATAAAGCTGAGGGGCCAGTGCAGAGCTGGCAGCTGCTTAAGCAGCAGTGCTGGAACCACAGCCTGTGGGATTCTGAACCCAGGGGTGAGTCTGATCTGACAATGCACAAAGGAAACAAACCTCTGCAAAAATGAGGGGCAAGGACAGAGAACCAACAGTGAAATAACATCAGACTGACCCCGATACAAATCCATGTCCAGGCAGCACACGGTGCGCTCCTGAAATCACTGCCCTCAATCTGCTGTTTGGCAGCACGAGGCAGTGCCAGTAGCTGGGCTGACGTGACAGACAGACCTCACTGATCCTCAGAGTGACACATCAGAAGTCAGCCACACATTTTATCAGAGGTGTGACACATGAACTTGCCCTACTTGTAGCATATGATGCTAACACTTGTCTTTTTCAAGACCTATTAACAAAGGGGCAGAAAATTGGGTTCATCATTGACATTAAAAAAGTTACTTCACTATGTTCTGCTAAACACGTCCTCCAAAACTTAGACAAGATCCCACAAGACGACGACTGTGTAACAGTTTCTAGAAACAAATTCATACCTGTCCAGTAAAGGATCATTTTGGTTTCCAGAGTTGTTCTCATTCAAGATGGAGTCAATCACTGACACAGGGTCGTCTGGAGCGTTAGGCTGTGCAGTGTGGAGTTCCACAGCAGCATTTCCCACTTCGCTGGCTTTGTTGACATCACTTATATGAACTGGTGGGATAGGTTCTGCACAGCTTAACTCATTTCGCTGCGATACTTGACAAATAGGTAAGCCAGGATCCAGAGCTGCCTGTGTCTCTCTAAAATATGACCCACAGAGAATCGACACACAAGAGAATTCAACAACTGTATTACTACTCATTTCAAGTTTAGTATCTCAAATCTTAATTCCTAATAAGGTCAAGCCAGTCAAGGGTACAAACCACCAACTGGTCTTTAGAAAAAGAAGTAAAGTGCCTTCCTAAAGCCAGACAAAGAATCTCTTATTTATAAGAGTTTATACAGATAGCATCTATCAGAGCCAAGCACCCCACCTTGCCAAGCCAAAAGCAGCAAAATAGTATATGGAAATTAGGCAGGAGGGAAACTCCTAACATTGTGTACACGGGAAAGAAAAATTTCAAACTGGCCCATATTTCATTCTGGATGTTAACAACTAAATGGGTCTTCTCAAGAATCTGATGCCACACAAAACAATGCTTTCCCTTCAGTTGTGCTTAGCGTAACATGAACGAGAGTAGTACTGAAACTGGAGGTAAAACTGTACCTCTTCGTCTGTTTATTGACAACCTATCTATATTTTGGATTGTTTATTAGCAACCTACGCATGCATTCAGGTGCCTATTCAGTCAAAAAGTTAAGTGTGTGCTTATTTGCTGAACAGACAGAAAAGCCTCAGCAAAGTAAAGTTCTGGTGCCCATCAGTGTGACAGGCCTTCAGGCACCCCTGAAGAGACGTGAGCTCTTATAAAGCTTTGCTGACCATGACCAATGCTACGAGGTATAAAAACACAGCCTACCAACAGCCCTGTCACACACAACTAGAATATCAATTCAGGGGGCCTGCTTCCCAGAATTCACGTGGATCAATCACACTGAGGTAACTGCCTATTTAAAGACCTAAGCACAAATGCTTCCCCGTCCTTTCAACGTACCTGGCTCTGCCGCTCGTGTGTGCCACAGCAAGGAGACCATCTGTGGCATTTTCCAGGGTATCGGTGATATCTCGAATGATGAGACCTGAACCATTTCCATTCTCATCATCAGCATGGTGTTCAGAAAAAGCCACCTGCAGGGTACAGCAAACAGAATGAGTGAACCACTGAGGCCTCCCTCGCTTGAGGTTGAAGCTCCATTCTTCTGGCAGCTTCTCGTTCCTGTTCAGATTTCGTCTTCGACTAGTCGTACAGATTTGCATGACTTTACAGACAGAGCAGTGCTTTAAAGCTGCCCATTTCAAAATGGAGCGCGCTTGATTATAAGAGAAGGGTATTAATAGTTACAAGGAAGACTCTGAGATCAGCCAGTGTCCGACCCACTTCCCCTTTCCCTGGGAATGACTTACTGCCTGGCCGCTCTCCACAGGTATGCGGACATACTGACGACTGTATTTGGAAGGTGAAGCGCCTGCAGCGTCCGTCAGGGACCTGGGAGAAAGCACAGCTCTGGCTGACACTGCGCAGCGGAGAGCTGCAGCCGTGCCAAACGCGCGCAGCGACGGGAGGAGCAACCAACCATTCTGCCAGCTCTAAGAAAACTGCCGTTGGGGAAGGTGCTGTTGGAGTGAGTCTGTTGCACTCGCAGGTTTTGAAAGAGTTACTCTTTCTGACACCTGTGCCTTTTGAAATCTAAAATGTACGGTATATTCTCTTCCCACCCACATCATTAGTGATAAAGAGGACATCTTTATTTCATGCTTTATCCAACTGCCATCAGCTTTCTCAAGTTTGAATATACAAGTGATAAAAATATTCTCCATACGCTTGAAGAAAAGTATCTTGCTGCTAGAAGATGATTTATCCCTGTAATTCACATCTGACACCGACCGGTGACCTAGCCGGTAATTACCTTTTTCTTTTGACCCCAACAATGTAATTTCCTCGCATCAAACTTAGTATAAATTGAAGAATCTAAAAAGGAAAAACAAAAAACCACAGAGAAGTGGTGAGCACAGCAATATTAACATTAAATTATTCTTTCAGATTTTACTACAAAATGATGTAGATATGTGATTGAAATCAACAGGTAAATTAAAAATCATTTGCGTTCATGTCTTAAAAAATCAAAATGACAGTTACAAATGGCATTGAAAAATTATCCCTCTTGGACATGTTTTTGGGGTTTTTTTTGTTTTGTTTCTTTAAAGTAATAGTACACCACAGGTCACTAGAGGATTCCAGACCAGAAATAGCTGAAGGATAAACCAGAGAAAATTTGTTCCAGTGCAGAAGCTCCTATAGTTTCTGGGTTCCAGGTTGACTTCTTGAGTGGTCTAAGTCTGTCTTGGTCCAAGGTCTTCCACAGACTCCACTCTGTGTGCCTGCCATCTCCTGGTTTAGGCTCCTGTTACCATGCACTGCCTCCAGCCCCATGTTTACCCCAGGTCAGCTTGATTTACTGATTTGTCTCCAAATAAGATTCACTGAGATTGCAAACACACTGAAATCCTTTTCACTACCACTTTTCCTTAGTATTTTGCTTGTGATTCTTTGCTACTTCTGGGACACTCAGGAACTGTGAACATTTTCTTTATGCTGTATTAATTATAGCCTGTTCAGCTCTGTGTCATTTGTCATTCTACATAAGCAAAGAATGCCAGCAAGTATCACAGAGGCAGGAGTAAGGATGGTAGCACTGAAGATGCTGCAATGGTACCTTAGACAGCAGCTTCTGTTGTTGACTGTGCTTCTGCCTTAGAACTGCCACTTCTTTCCACAGGGCCTTATTTTCTCTGCAATGCAGAATAAATCAGAAGACAGAGGATGAACAGAGTTTACTTTATATGCTTTAGTTTTACAGCTTTCAAACTTTCACAGTACCTTGCAGGACCAATGGCAACATTCCTTTCATGGATAGCTACCAATCAGTTACTCCGATCCACTAGTATAAACTCTGGGTTAAATTAACTCCACTTTCCATCAGGCAGGACCAAACACTCCCTAGTAAGGACATTATCATCCTCTGCTGCTCCACCAATAATCTTGATCTGAGGTATTCCTTCAAAGCCTTAGAATAACAGACTTGGTGTTTTGTAAACAGGCTGTGTGTAAGAGGACCACCTCAGAACAGTTTCAAAGTGTCATGTTTCAGGGTGGGTCTTTTGTTTGTTTGGGTTTTTTTAAAGGAACAGAGGGAGCAGAGTGAAGGTATCTCCTGAACTGTGGTCGATACCTGCTTGCTTCAATGATCTGAATGAATTAGCAGTGCCTGTACAAAAAGCATCTGAAGGAACAGAGATGAGGACGTGCAAAGTCCACTTCCAATTAGAAAGAAAACCAAAGACTAATTTTCCTCTGCATCTAATCCTGTTTTGTGTTTAGAAAAGGAAATGCTTTGATTGCCCTAAAAAACTACTAGAGGTGATGGCAACCAAAATGAAATCTCAAGATAGTCAACAAACTCCCAGTCTTAATCTCTGGTCTGTAACTGAATTACAAAAACAAACTCAAGATTCAGAATGTTGTGCGATGTGGAATGGGGATTCTTAGGACAAAAAAGAACAGCTTCACCTGTTCCCAGTTCAAATGAAACCCACATTTAGAGTCAAGCTCCATTAGATATGAGCAACATTCAGTGTACAAGTGCCTCTGAAACAGACGGAGTCTACCTCTTCATGTTAGCCAGCCTGACATCCATGTTGTTCTGCTGCTCCCTCATTTCCTGGACTTCAGAGAGTACTTTGTGCAAATCCTCCGTACAGACCTTGAGATCCTCAGTTCTTACTGTAGACACCTAAAATAGGACCAGGTTACACATGCTTTACTAGGAACAGTGCCTTGCATACTCCTTTCTACAGGAACAGTGTAGTTAGTCTGTGGAAGAACAGGTACCAACTCCATTAAAAGATTAGGTAACACTAATTCTGATGCATCATGAAACACCACGGTGGCTACAGGTGACAGTCCTCGGGACAGCCTACACTGTACGAACAAACCAAGTCAATCAAAACATGAGATTAGCACTTTGTTTGCACAGACAGTAGATGAATCATTGCAACTCATGGTAAAAACCCACCATTAGCTGAAAATGGCCCTCCCTGGGGGTTTCTCTAACAGGCCTGGTGAGAGCTTGCCCTCTAGTGTCAAAGAGGAAGACACCAGCCAAAAACAAAACGCGGAATTGACAGCGGAGTATGAACAAGATGATCATATTCCTTTTAGGTGTAGGCAAATCTGCCAGCAGAGGAGTAACAAATTTCCACTTTTTTATTAGGAGGGGTGTGGGGGGGGTGCCTAATTAAATGCATCCTACTCCGTTTGGAAGTTTGTCCCATACCACGTGAACTGCAGATTCCCATATTGGCATCTCCTCTCTTACTGCCACTCTGCTCAGTGACTTTCCAACATTATGGAGACTTGTCTCCAAAAAGTCAGAGTCCAAACTGCTCTTCTGCCCGCAGCAGAATCCATGAATGACACCTCTTCAAAGGACAGCGGAAGAGCTATCAGAAGCAAAACACTCACACTCCTCCCCACGCTTCCATATTCAAAATTTTCCCTCTCTGGGGTGGGGGCACTGATGGACAACAGACAAATGACAGGTCTGGTGCATCACACGCCTGAACACCACGTTCAGGTTTTGCAGGCATCATTTTAAAAACCATTTAGCCAAATACTGACCATAATGGAACAAATGGAGTTGCATCAGACAACCATCAGAGGTCCCTTCCAACCTAGAGCGTGCTATTATTTTTTTCTTATTATTCTACTAAATTCCACGGGTGGGATGAAAGCACCTGGGATTGGCTGCTGAGTGCTAGGGTTGGCTCACAGATCCATTTTGTCACAGGAGAGTGGGATGGTCAGAGATGGACCTCGGGTGTTATAAACTAACATCCCATCACTTTGTGATGAAACAGAACACAGCTGTTATGGAATTGCTCCACAGAAATAACAAACTACTTTCTTCACATAACCCAGCGTTACAACGGAGGGACGGACTGGCCTGACAGTTCTCTCTGTCTACATCTTCAGATGCTTTGCTGTTCCTTGCAGACAATGTCTTAGGTTAAGGTACGCGAGTTGTAACCCAAACGATATCCATGGCTGATTTCTCTTCAGCATTCCAACTTCCCGTGGGGAAGGAACCCAAAAGATGCAGACAGCAGGTGGAAAATTCAAATGCAGTCAGCCTGCCTCTAAGAAAACGGGCTGCACTAAAACATTCTGCCCAAGGGCCAGGAACTGGTCTCTTCAGAGTCACTAACTGGGTAATAGGGGTGTCAGGACTGAAGCACACCAGCAGAGCTAACGCAAAAAGGGAGTAAATAAAGAAGTTCTGCATTCAAACTTGCATCCCTGCTAGAGGCTTGAAATCCAGTCCACAGCCAGTACTGAAATAAGACTCCCTTCCAGATGATGTAAGAGGAAAGAAAACAACTAATGGATGGTTTCCAAAAAGTCATGAACGTTTCCTGTGCAACAGAGAGTATGTTTCACCAACCCATTCAACGGCTTCATCTGAACATCCTTGGCACTCACTAGAGCTTTTGTCTTTCCATCTGGAGCACTCCACCCAGCACCGTGCTCCTGGGATACTCGGTGCTGCACATAACAAGGTCAGGCACCAGCTGCCCGACGCCCCAGCGAGCGAGGCGAGCGAGCCCAGACAAGTTTGCGACGGCAGCATCGGGGCAGGGCGCAGGCCTGAGTCAGAGCAGCAACTGCACAACTATATTTAATCAATGGTGATTCTCAGCAGAGACAGCTCAGCGGAGAATCAATCAAAACCCAATTGTGACTCTCCAGCCTACCCTGTGCTTTATTAACTTGGGCAATGCAGCTTCCACATTACGACATTCCAAAGAGAAGATTCTGCAGTTCAAATGTCAACATGATGTATCATGATACTCTCCTTCTCTGGCAGCCAGGATATTATGGGCTGTAATGTGCCAACAGAGGATAAATATCTGTGCAGAAGCAGGTCAGACAAGGCCTGAATGTACAAAGGAACACTGGGAAGCGCCAATAAAGATGTAGCTCAGTGGCAAGAGGGTTTTGGAGGAACACAGTTTATGCAAGCTCGCCCAAATGAACTGATAACTGATGGCTTTGCTAATTTTCAGTGAGCTCCAAATACGAATGCATTTTCTTTTACTTCTTTCACTTTTGTGACCCTTCCCAAGTCTGCTACACTGGCAGAACTGAAGACCACGCTAAGCTGCAATCGGGGGCATCGACTCTCTGCGGAAAAAGGGCTCTAGTCTGACAGCTCTGAAGAATGTGGCCCCGCTCCAGCGTGCTGCTAAACCACAGCAGGGTGTGTTTTGTCCAAAAGCTGGCAGGAGGAGGCCAAGCCAGGCACTAGCCTGGCATTCAGCAGGGAGTTACAAAGGCTTGCATCTGATGCACGGCCTCTGTTCCTATGGGATTTGTTGGCTCTAAAATGTTTGAAACCCCCAGACATGATCTTGATAAACCACTTTGCATAACAAAGTGAAGTAAACGCCTGCTTAGACTGTACCTTGCGCTTGATGTTCTCCAGTAAATGTGCCTTTCCTTGCTTGAAGAAAGGGTGCTGGAACTCAATGACGGAGCTTTTCTCTGCTGTAATCATACCATTCTCCAGAGCAATCACCTTCCTGAAACCATCTGCGGAGAGGCATTTACAAAGTCATTTCTTTCAGTGCAAAGCTGACTCTTATAACACACAGCTAAAGAAAACCCCAAGGCTACTGAAATACCTACAGCACTAGTCACTGGGAGCAGAAAGTACTAAAACCAGCCAAAGCAGCTTTTCTTTGGTGCTCAATGCTTTGACTGCTCCGTTCTTCACAGCTAGAGAACGTTGGCAAAACCATCAAATGACCTTGAGGGCTGTATGAACAGCAGGCAGAGGCTGGCTGGCGGCCGCAAGCAAAGCAGCCACGTCCAAATAGTCACAGTATTCAGAAGGGAGATTTACTAAAATCTTGTCCCAGCGGAGGTAGTGGAACAGTGCACCTTCCCCTCATGCCTATAATCCCAGACAACTACATATCAAAACAAAGGCCATTGTGCACCACCAGGGTATGTAGAATGCCATAAGGAGGAGAGATTAGTTCTCAGCCTATGCAAACACGTCCAGGCAGGGTACCTTCTCCATACCCGACTGCCTGCATGAGACAAGGCACTGCCAGCTCTATTTCCACCACCGCTTCAAGTAACCATAGTTAAAATATTCTAGTTTCACCGGGCCCTAACAGTGCTATCATTAGAAAACTTAACTTGAAGCCAGGATAGGTCCAGCAGGAAAAGGAGGCTGCCATCTCACTGCACGTCTGCATAGAAACATTTGCATTTTAGCATTTACCCTTGCTACAAGGCAACTGCCAATTGTTTGTCTGCATCATCCTTTGACGCTCCAGTGATGGAGTCTCAAGGCTTGACAAGAACAGCAACATCAGCCCTGTCAGGAGGCCACATGCTTCCTCTCTCATGTCAGACAGAATCTAAACAGATGGACCCGTCACAGCTACGGGGCAGGCAGAGTTCCCCCCACTTGCTCCAAACAGAACTTCTCAGTGAGGTGGAATCTTCTGTGCCGTTTGTACCTTCGCTCGGCCCATAAGCTGTCTGCTGCAAAACAACTGTTTTCATCTGCTGCAGCCCCACACACTGCACTGGATCTTTGAATGACCACCTCACTACAGCTGCCTCGCCTGTACAAGCTGTGCACGTGGTGTACAATGGATGCTACACGATGTCCACAAGTCAAGAGCAGAAGACGAGACACTGAGCCCAGCTGGATCCATCAGGGTGACTAATCTCATTTCACCACAGCACTGCTGGCAGCAGCACCACCCGGGCAATCTTTCCCACATACTGGACACAGGGGTGTAGCTATGGCTTTGCTCCTCCAGGAATGCCTGAGCTTGCCGCTACCAGTTGTCCTGGTTTGGGCTGGGACAGAGTTGATGTTATTCCCAGTACCTGGTACAGTGCTGTTTTGGGTTTAGTGTGAGAATAACGTTGATAACACGCCGATGTTTTAGATGTTGCTAAGCAGGGCTTATCCCGAGTTCAAGGTTTTCCAGTTTCCCATGATCTGTCAGCGAGCAGGGGCACAAGGAGCCGGGGGGGGAGCGAGGCCAGGAGAGCTGACCTGAACTAGCCAGAGATATTCCCTACCACAGGATGTCATGCTCATTACAGGAACTGGGGGAACTGGCTGTGAGGGGATCACTGCTGGGGCCTCAGCCAGCAGGGGGTGAGCGACTGCATTGTGCATCACTTGTGTTTCTTGGGCTTTATTTCTCTCTCTTTTTGTTATACTCCTTTTCATTACAATTATTATTAATATATTTTTTTAAATTATCATTGCTATTATTATATTTTAGGTTAGTTATTAACCTGTCCTTATCTCCACCCATGAATTTGACTTTTTCTCATTTCTCCTCCCCCTCCTGCTGGGAGGGGGGAGGAACTGAGCGAGTGCCTGCGTGGGGCTCAGTCGCTGGCTGGGGTTAAACCACCAGACACCATCACCAGTGACACTGCCACTGGAGCCCAGGGAACTCTACCCAACTTTTAGGTACGAGACAAAACTATTTTTATGGTCGCTTAACAGGACTTAGAGCTGAAACACAGAAAACAAAGACTAAGCCAAGCTCTACTGTTACTCTTTTCTTCTGCAAAACAAACACAAGACCAGAATTCAGGTTTTCAGGAATGAAAGATCTGCCAGGTCGATGGGTTCGTTTAAAGATACTCGAACCGCTGCCAGGCAGCGATGAACTCGGCAGAAAGAACCTGTAAGAACAGCTGATGCTTACACATGTTAAGCTGTCGTATGAAGCTGGAGATATTGTTGTGTTTGAAGTACTTGGGGAGCAGCTCCTTGGCAAACCTCTGCTCGTCCAGAATGCAGAAATTCTCCCCATTCTAGGGAATAAGCAGAACAGTTAAAGAACAAGCACAGTTCTTCTAAGGTGTTGCTCGTGAGTCAACACCATAAATCAACGGAGACAGCTCCGACAACAGGAAAGGACAAAACACTTTGCGCAGGGAGCTGTCTGGGTAAGCGCTTCCGAGTACCTGCAACCGTACTCAAAAGTCTGGATCCAACAGACAGTTACATGGAAACACTCCTGCTGAAGAGGGGCATTTTTTTTACAGCCCTGCGGTTTTGATCTGTAACCCAAAGAAAAATGGTTCTAAACCCGTGTGTATCTGCTGCTTGCTTCGTGCACAGGACACCCAGCTACCGCTGAAGGCCCAGGAGCTGGTGCCACTAGAGGGCTTCTCCCTCCCCGCTCAGAGCTGCCCGGCTCCCGGAGACTCTGCCATTGTCACCGCTAAAAATAACCCCGTAACCTCCCGGAGTTGCCGAAAGTTCAGCCAACAGAACGCAGCGGTGAGGAGCGGTAACTGTGACACGAGCAGTTTCAGATTCAGCAGGTTCGCCAGTTCAAACTTCCCGCAACCGGGCAGGTCTTTCTATCGTTTTTACGCCGTTCGCAAAGAGACCAAAATGTTACGTTTCTTTTCGTCTTTGCCTTTGTAAAGGCCAAGCCTCTCACAGAGCGGAGAAAATCCTCCGGATTTAAAAAGGACGGGGGACAAAAATAAACCCAGCGCTCGTGTCAGAGGCCTCGCCAGTCTGCAGCGTCCTGTGCCCGAAGGCACGTGGGACCAAGGAGGCCGATCTTCCTACTCTCAGCAAGCGAAAATTGGAAGCTAATGACTTCTCGAAGAGCCTTTCCTGCCGAGCGTCACCGCTTCGAGCTAACGACGCGTAGCTCGGGACGTGCCCCCGGCCCGGACACGCTCCGCGCGCTGCCGGACCCCGGGCAGCGGGTGCAGCTCACCGCGGGGCTCTGCCGCCGGCACCCCCAACACCTACGGCGCTCACGAAGCCTCGCCCCGGGCGCGGCCGCCGCCCGGAGCCGGGCGGAGGTCTCGGGGCCCCCGCCCCGCCGGTTCCCGAGCCTCAGCCTCCCCCGCCCCGCCGCCTACCCGCGGGGCCCGGCAGCCGTCGGGCCCGGCCGCGCTCCCGACAGCCGCAGCGCGCCCGCCAAGCGGCGGCACAGGGCGGCCATCGCCATAGCGGCCGCCGTCACCCCGGCGCTGCGCTCGGCGTCCCGCGAGGGCGCCGGAAGGAAGGGGGAGGATCTGCCCTTTGGCGAGATGGCGGCCGTATGGCTTCACCCCGCCTCAGAGAGTGGCGTCACCGGCCCCGCCCCCGTGCCAGTTCCCGCTATGGCGGCCATGAGCCTACTGCTCCGGGCGGCGGCTGCCTGGGGCGCTCGGCGGGCGGCGGGCGGCGCTCGGGGCAGCGCTCGCCTGCCCTGGCTCGCCGGGGCCGCCCGCCTCCCCGGCACCCTCGGTAGGGCCTCTGTGCCGGGAACGAGGGGGGCGGGTGTGCCCGCCAGTGAGGTGACCTTGGGGAACGGAGGACAGGGGCCCTCCTGGGGAGGGGGCGCGCGGGGCCGCCGCCGAGAGGTTGGGCCGGGGCGAGGCGGGGGCACGGCGAGCGCGGAGCGGGGGCTTCCATCCGGGCTCCCCGGCTGAGGGAGGCCGCTGCGCTCCGGCCTCGCCCCGCTACCGCGGCTTCGGGGCCGGGTAGGAGCTCGGAGCCGGGGCGGTGCGGACGGGCTGCTGCGGCTCGCCCTTGGCTGAGCGGGTGGGGGAAACCCGCCTAGCGCGCAGGAAGGTCCCTCGAGGGAGTGCAGCGTGTATCGCGGTTCCCCCGAGAAGTTACATTTCTTGTCTAGAATGTGGTTCGAACATTCCTGACATCGTGGTCTGTGAACTTGCTTCGCCCTGTATAATGACATTCAGTGATTTATTTGTTGGGACTTACAGGTAGCAATAGATCCAAGTTAGAAGAAAAGTAGGTTCATTCTAGCAAAATAGGAAACGAGTTCAGTCAGGCTTTCAGCCGCCACCTTGTACTCTTTTCTTTTTTTCTTTTTCTCCTCGCATGCTTTGTTGACTGTATCCTGGCACAGTCACCAAAGGGAGAAAAAAACCATAATACTTTGGTTTGATTTTCAGCTCCTGTACGACATAGCAGCGACCATGGAAAGAGAATGTTTATTATCAAGGCAACAAGTTTTTATGATACTCGATTTCTGAACTTGTTGGTGAGTTAAAAAGCAAGTTTATTATATTTGGTATAACGGATCCTTTGCAAGTGGTGTCAGATTGTCTGAAATACACTTTTCTCTATTGTTTATGTGGCAGCATCTAAAATATGGTTGGCACTATTCACATAAACAAGGATTTCTAGTCCTCTTCCTAAAGAATTGTCATATGTTATAAAATCAGGACCAGATGAAGTAAAAAGATGGGCTAAATGACGAAGGCTCTGATGGGTCCTTAAATTAATTCTATAGTAGCAGTGTGTAGATTATGTGTCTGTTTGTATGTGTAACCTACAGATGATTTCCGCTCCATTCTCCTTTTAAAAATGTATTGGGTTACTCTTCTGCAGGGTTTGCCTTTGGTTACCTTAACTGCTAATACCAGAGATGAGACGTAGGAAGCCTGACCTGAGTTTGACCCCTAAAAAGCTAGGTTTTGGATAAAGCCTATTACCATGGGTAGCAGCCAACTTGTTCTAACTCCCTTCGTGTGATGGGGCTTCCTTTATTATCTGACTTCCACAGTTACCAAAGCCATCAGTGGTTGTGTCTGTGCTGGATTATCTTGCCCTGGTTGAGTGCCTCGCTGCAGTTAAATGCTGAAGCCAGCTGCTGCACGATGCAGAGACAGCACTCAGGGGAAGTGTTACTGGCTGCTTCTGTAGAGACTGACCTCTGGGAGATGGAAAGCTGAACTAAATAATCTTATGGACTGACACAGCATCCCTGTTTCTATATTCCAGTTTGTTAATTAATTCATTTTAGCAGCATTATGCCTTTGCATACAACAGCCACGTCTAATTTATGAATACAAATGTAAGAATTATTGGCTGTTGCATCATTTTCAGACTAATCTCATCTAAATTTTGTCAGGCTTTTGAGTTTCCCATACTATTTCTTTTGCTTTGTATCCCCTGTACAGAGATTCTATGTATTTCTGACGGGAATACCAGTGGCACTATTCATAACATATGTCAACATCTTCATTGGTGAGTGCTCTGTCATGACTAAGCAAAGTACAGTCAAAATTATTGTTGCTTTTTTTTTAAAAAGCTTTCCATGGTTCTAAAATGAAAAAAATCCGTCTCTCAACAGTCTTTCAAACATCAGTGAGGTTTAGCGAACTGTTGTTTATTCACATGAGGAGTCTGTGCTACCTTGTTTTATGTATTCCTTTAAGAAGAATGCATACACTGCAACTGTCACTTCTTATCTGGAAAAAAGAGCCAAAATTCTGCTTGGCAATACACGTTTTAAATATAGTTCTGTAATTATATGGAATTAATTTAATAGAGACATTAGAAAAAAACATGCTTTCAGCTCATATACTTTATAAGGAATTTCTGTGGACTTGATCTTAGTTATTTCTTCTGTATAGTTGCAAATTTTGCTCTTCTGTTGTGTGGCTTAAAGTGTCTGAGTTAGACACATTGTGTGAAGTGTCTGGAAAAAACTGTGAGTCCACTTTTTCTGAATAGAGCCCAGATTGAGGGGTTAAGTACTCTCCATGTGAAATAATGATCTTTTCCTAATGGCAAAGGCAGAGTAAAAGGTACTTAAAAAAACCAAACCCAACTTTAATTCAGAGTTCCTCTCCTCCTTTCCTTGTCAGGTGAAGCTGAACTTGCAGAGATTCCTGAAGGTTATGTTCCAGAGTACTGGGAATACTACAAAGTGAGTATAATATGTAAAAGGGTGGCACGTTATGGACAGCCTTGGTGATACTTTTGGGAGTAAAATGTGTGGAGTATGCCAGTGAGGGTGGCCACATCCCTGCCACTGGGCATCGGTGTGGTAGAACTCGAATTGTGCCTTTACGATTTTGGTAAACTGGCTTTTTTTTCCAGCATTATGGATCATGCTTATTGTGTAGGAAACCTGTTTATTGACACAAGTAGATGCAAATGATCTGCACCTTTATGCAAGTAAAATGCTGAAGCTATATGCCAAGATTATTTTATAATATTCCTAAATAGTAAGAACAGTTTTATTCTTAGCATGCAGTTTTTTCTTTTCATTTCTTTCTCTAGAACTACAGCTGGAGTTTCACGTGACATTACTTTCTTTTGTATTGTTTGCTGATGTTGTTTCGAAGTTCAACATCACGCATGCTTTTATATCTAAAATTGAAGATTTTGGTAGTCAGAAATTCAAGGTTTTACTTTTCCCATTTCATTGTATTTTCTTGAAATTAGTCCCTGGCTTCTTGCTACAAGCACTTTTTTGGTTTTGATAGAAAGTAATTGAATTCAGCAATACTATTATGACTGTTTTAACTCACTTAGGCTTTTGTTCCTAGTGAAATGACCTTTATGTGGAAGCAAAATTTAGAAATACTACTGATTATGGTAAGAGGTTTGGAGCCCATTTCTGTGGTTACAGTGGCAGTTAAAGAAACTTTACTCCAATAAAAAGAAAACAGATCATAGGTCTTCCATTAACTTTTAATTTTGCTACAGAATAGTTGTCTGCAGGTTATCTCTGCATTAAAAACAGCAAAAGAAATACAGCTTTTTAGGGTTCTGATCTTACAGATAGTAGAGCATGGTTTTAACTTTACCGTTGTGATTTGAATGGCAGCACTTATAGTGCTGATGACATTTTCAGGACTGGGAATATGCAAAAGGATTTAGTTACGATGACATTTCTACTTGGAAATTGCATGAATAATCTCTGCTTTTTTATTTTCCAGCACCCTATAAGTCGCTGGATAGCTCGTTACTTCCTCGACCCCCCTGAAAAGAACTACGAGAAACACATGGCTTTGCTTGATATTGAAGCGAAGAAAACAGAAATGAGGTATCTTCTATAGCTGAGGGTTTTAAAATACTGGTGCATACTTTAGTTGACTCTCATATTTTGCTTAACATACTGAGCTGGATGCTGACATGACATGTTTATTTGTGTATTGCCTGACCCCAAGTACTTGCTGCTTTGGCTGCTGTCAGAGAGGCAGTTACGGTATCTCTGGTCCTGCCTTCTCAGTACTAAGATCACCAGAACTGGAACAATCCAAGGGCAGTCTTGTAAAACAGCAGTGTCTCTTCAAAACAGTTCGTATTTACAAAGGTGTAGCTCTGTCTTCCTGAGCCAGGAGATGAACAGGCTGTTTTGCCTCTGCTAATGCTCAAGGCTTAACTGAGTAGCTAAATGACTGTTTACAGGACTCATAGTGTTCCTTGTTGCTCTTGAAAATTTAGTGGGCAGCAATGACATTGTTGTACTGAGTTTGTTCTGTACTTACTCAGAGTAAACTGTGGTAGTAGAAGAAAAAAGTTCCATGAACTGTTGCTATTGGGACCAAGACATACACTTGACACACACAAGACATACTTCTTCTGTCATCCCATTTATGTCTGTTTTTCTTGGTCTTACTCAGTTTTATTTGAAAGCTGTATCAAAACCGTCTAGTCCCTTACTAGGCAAGAATCTGTGTAAGAACTCCTGCAAGTATTTTTATTACTATTTTGTGAGATGACTTGCTGAAAAAAACTGAAATAGAAGGATGTAATAGCTCATGTTTTAGTTGAACCCTTTGTATTTTCATAGAAGAATAGAATTTCAGGTTGGAAGGATGTGTTTAAAAGCTGTGTAGGTGTGGTGCTTGGGGATGTGGCTTAGTGGCGGACATGGTACAGTACGGTTAATGGTTGGACTCTGATCTTAAAGGTCTTTTCCAATCTTGATGATTCTATGACTCTATAAGGGACCTCAAGGATCATCTGGTCCAGCCTTTCTTGGCACAAGATATATTTTGGTACTGCCTATGTTTCAGTAGTATTTACAAGCCATAGATGATAAACTCAGTGCTGTTGCCAGTAACGCCTTGATGTTAAACATCAACGTAATGTAGGATCAAATCCAACAAACTTCATACCGAGTGTGTCTGTTGCTCTTTCTTTTTAGGCTGATGGAGACAGAGGCACGCAGACTGATGAGACACAGGGGAGATGGACCGTGGTATCACTATGAAACACCTGATAAAAATCTCGTTGACAATTCTATGAAATCTACACCTGATAATTAAACAATTTTAAGACCGTATGCATGGTCTTAAATGCATACTGACAAATTATGACTGAGCTCTGTAACATACATCCTGCTGTCTAGTGACAGAAGTTAATAAAAACCCCAGTGTTTGTGTTGATTCTGATAATTTGAAAGAAACTGTGTGGCATTTAAGCACATTAGCTGTTAAAGTTGTTAATCAGAGAAAATGCTGTATGTCAGTTGCCAACAGCTGCTCCTTTTCTCCAGAACATCAGTGCAGAACGGGCTTTGTGTCCTGATATATCTGAAATAAGATGGTAATACAAGTCTTCATCATGTGATTTCTAATATTTAAAGTATTAAATGGAAGCAACAGGAAACTGTAAATCTTTTTTTCTTTCCTGGTGCCTTCTGTCAGGTAATTTGTGGAAGGTGAACTAAGAAAAATACCTTCAGATCTTTGGAATATTAGGATTATATCTACCACTTTAGATAATTACTTTTTTTCTCTTGTAGTCAAACTCATCTTTCACTATTTTTTCCCCAACTTGAGTATTGTTCAACATCTGCTGTCATTTTCTCTGCATTATCTCAAGTTTCTCTCTTTGGATACCTGTTAATAGCCTTCATCACTGACAGTATCAGCCATACTGCTCTTGCCTTATTAGCTTTGTGACCAGTTGTTAGCTATTCATCACCAGTTACTAGTTTAGTCATCAGTTTTAACCTTTTTTTCCTCATGTATGCATAATTTAGGCTTGTCTGCTCTTTCATTGTCTCCAGTCTCACCTCCTCTAGATTCTGTGTCTCTAAAAGACTTCTTAAACAGACTCTTAAAAAACACACAAAGCAAAATAAAAAGCACCAACCCCCCCCCCCCCAGGAACCCCAAAGATGACTGGCTTTGTGCATCTTTCTGAATTGGACAATTCTTTGTGTAGCTCATCCAAAAAGTGGTCTCTCTGGAACATGTTTCTACATTGTTCTGGGAGGTTTTCCCTTTTTTCTTTTTTTTTTTTTTTCCCCCTCCTTAATGGTTTGCTTTAAAATGAGGTGTAAAAGCATAGAAGGCACTTCTGCTGCGACGTATGCTTCCTATTCTAAATGGCAATAGATCTAAAGCAGCCACACGCTCCCTTTGTGGCAGAAAGGATCTTCAGTGATGAAAACAATTGGTGCTCCATTATATATGTTAATATTTCGGAAAGCTTTTAATGAGGGGTACCTACCACTGTCACCTAAGTTTCTTGTTTTAAATATGTATCTAATGACTTGGAGAATCACATGCCAGGTTGTTACAGGGAGGATAGTCTTGAAAATTAATTTTAACAAGTCTGTGGTTGTATTACCCAAGATATCTCCTGTGTTTTCAGAAGGCAGGATTAAGACAGCAGTGCGTGCCTAGACCTGTAAGTATCTATGCTGTCAGATGTAGGAGTGGAAAGCAAAGGAAAAGTTCTTGAACATGAAAAAGTGTGTGGTGCATGTTAATTCACATTTCAGTGGTTCTTAGGGGATTTTATAAGCTTAAGTCTTCCATGTACTCTTAAAAATGCCCCCACAGTTCCTAGGCTAAAGTCTATGCTCTGTCATGTAAAGCTTCTCATGAGAAGGAAGAATCTCATTTAACAAATAATAAGTATTTTCCTAGGAACTGCTGTATATCTAACATTTTTAGCAATATATTCAGGTTATTGATACTGTTGCTAGGGAGCTTTCTACTTCTGTAAAAGGCTTAATAAGATGAACACGGGAAAAATAGGAAACTGTTTATTGAAGGTTGTGAGATGTCTGAAGAACAAGGATCAAGCCAGGGTGTAGGCTGACATTAGTTAACGGGTTTTATGGGTCATCTTATCACTGCTATGTGAACAGATAACATCTTCTGCTGTGTGATTACACAGCTTTTACATAAAAATGTAAATCTTGGCAGCAAAATCTCAAGATGAAAACTTCAAACTTTATACTCCCGATGCATTTAGCATAGAGGCCACATAAAGCAATTTTGGAGATGAAAAGAGTAAACCCTTCTGCTAACATTTAGGATAATTCAAAGACTTCTTTTCCAGGGTGAATTGGAATTTAAAAAGCAAACCGAAGGAGTTTATATAAAAATTCAAGTGGAAGAGTGCCATGCAACCACTACTAACCAAGGGGAAAAAAAAAACCCCAAACCAAAAAAGGTGAATAAGGCAAGTTGCACCTCAGGGCACCCCACACATACCTGCCCTGGATTTTCAGAACTGCACAGCTGGTTCTCTACACCACTTTTGACAGCAAGGTAGGGAATACCGATGGTCGTCTTTATCTGGCAGATTTCTGCCACTAGAGGGTTGTGTTTCCTCAAGTTCCACTGGCCATGGTACTTCTCTGCTTTAAATGCCTCAAATGAGGGATGAAAGGTGCCTTTTAGATCTTGTGGCGTTAAACTATCTGGCTATATTTGGATTTCCCACTTTTTAAAGGAAATAAGCCCAAGCCCTTTAGTAACCTCTGATCATTTTGTGGTGTTAAACTCTTAAAACACATTTCTTTCTTTAGATTAAGCAACATTGTATAGACTATTTTAAGCAAAGACCACCTTGCTTGCTGCTTCCTAGCACTGCCAAACGTTAGGAAGATTCTGATTAATTTTCTATCAGTGCTTTGACTTGTGCTTTTTGTTTGAGTCAATCTTTCAGGTTAGATGGCTTGTTATGTCTTATTGTGGCTCTCACTGTTTATAAATGCTGAGTTAATCCCAAGAGAAGCCTTTAAAAAAAATAATGGTCTTTTCAGATAAAATAAATCTGTCCAGTGACCTTGTATTAATTTGTGGTTTTTATCCAGCATCCAGCAATGCTCACAAGTCTTTGATGTACTTCAATTAAAGTCAATTCCACTGGCATGAAATATTCAAATATTCTGCACAGAATCAAAGAATGGCTTGAGTTGGAAGGGACCTTAAAGATCATATAGTTCTAGTCCCCCTGCCATGGGCAGGGACACATCCCATTAAACCAGGTTGCTTAAAGCCTCATCCAGCCTGGTCTTAAACGCTTCCAGGGATGAGGTGTTTACAACTTCTCTGGGCAACACGCTCCAGTGTCTCACCACCCTCATAGGAAAGAACAACTTTTTAATGTCTTACCTAAATCTACCCTGCTCTAGTTTAAAGCCTTTGCCCTTTGTCCTATCACCCCACAGTCTCATAAAAAGTCCCTCCCCAGCTTTCCTGTAGGCCTCCTTCAGGTACTGGAAGAAGGCAGCTATAAGGTCTCCCTGGAGCCTTCTCTTCTCCAGGCGGAATGGACCCAACTCCCTCAGCTTGTCCTCCTAGGAGAGATGCTGCAGCATTTGGTATTTCACATTGTTCCCAACACTTGCTTATTTTTTGCTAGAAATCCACTGCTCACTCTCACAGCCTGTTTCTTTTGTAGATGGATACAAACTTACTTTTCAATTCTGTAGTTATTTGAGATTATACTACATCCACTTTTTGAAACTTTGATTTTTGAGGTAAAAGGTGATTCTAGTAAAGGACATATCACGTGCTTGGAAGTGATCAATGAATCCTTGGATAGAAGGGGGACTACAGGTGGACAGCTATTCATCTAGGTTATACATCTTCATTTTAAATGCTCAGTCATTTCTTTAGCCCTACTGCTGTCAGGCATATGGAACAGTTATTAGATATTGCTTGAAAAATGTTATTTTAATATTTGTTTCCTATAAAGTTACTTCACTGTATTCCTCCGTACCCTAGTGGTATTTTTCCAAAGTGAAATGCAAAAAGAAACAACATACGCCAAAAAAAGAGAGGTCATTTTAAGCCAAAGGTACTGTCCCTCAAGACATGCAATCCGAGTGTGGCCACTAGCACCTGCGGCATCCCGGGCTGGGCATTCGCGCCCCGTATCCCAGCAGCTGGTCCCTCCGCCCCGCCCCGCGCTGCTGGCCCTGGCAGGCTGCGGCCCGCTGAGGCAGGGCCGGCCCGGCACACCACCGCAGCCGGCAGCGGCCACAGCGGCACCGTGAGGGGCCGAGGGACGCCCGCACCCGACCGGCACCGCACCGCCGCTCGTTATCGCTCAGGGACTTCACCGTCAACAGGCTTCTGTTAGGCACATAAAGTTACTAAATCCTTGCATCTGAGACTTTATATATATATATTTATAGGTAGCATTTACTTGCCAAAAAAAAAAAATACAAGAGCCGGTAGCAGAGTATCACTGGGTAAAGGCAAACCTGCTCCGAGCTACTCAGGGAGACCAGGGGACGGAGCCTCCATCCTCCTCTCGCGGAAACGGATGTTTTCTGGTAAAAGGCGAGCACGGGTGTGCGCGGTGCCTCTCCCGCCCCGGGGTGCGCTTGCGGGCGGGGCGGGAGCTGCCTGAATCCCCTCAGGCCTTCCCCGTTGCTCCGGCGGGGCCGCGGCAGCGGAGCGGGGCCGGCTGCCGCCTGACGGCCGCCCGTGGCAGGCGTGCAGGGCGGGAATCGCCTCAGGCGAAGCGGCGCCTGAGGACCGGGGGCGGAGGCGGTGGACGGGCGCGACCGCCCCCTGCGCCCTGCCTTCGCCGGGACCCCCCGAGTGCTACCGCCTCCGCAGCTGGTGCCGCTCCCGCTGCCATTGGATTAAAAATAGCATCTTCCCTCCCCCGCCCCTCCCTCGGGCCCGGCTCCCGCCGCCGCGCCCTGCCCCAGGCCCGGCTGCCCTGCGCCTCCATTGCCCTCGCGTCGCCCGCTCGCCGTCGGCCGGCCGGCCGGAGGGAACGAGCGAGCGAGCATGCAGCGGGCCGCGCTCTTCAGGGGCGGCGATGCGCAGATGGCGGCCGGGGACCTGGGCGAGCTGCTCGTCCCCTACATGCCCACGATCCGGGTGCCTAAGTCAGGGGACCGGGTCTACAAGACGGAGTGTGCCTTCTCCTACGACTCGCCCGTGAGTGCAGCGAAGCCGCCCCCGGCTGCCTCCGCTCCCCCTCCCTGCCGCGGGCTGCCCACCTGCCCTCAGCCGGCGCCCTGCGGC